>APFE030974965.1:124944-148231 GCA_000404065.3 Pinus taeda | reverse complement strand
TTCAAAATAATTTTTCAAACCAAGCTTAAGCAAACATTTAAAAAAATATACACACATTTTTTCACTTTGTAGGAGCTCGATATTTCCTCTTATGTATCTCTGTAATTTCGGATCATCCAATTCTGAAATTGCAACTTGCGATAGCCCTCTGTGTCCTCTTTACGATGCCACCAGTCTGACCCCAATTGGATTCTCCAATGAAGAGTTATGCCAAATCTCCTACAGTGACCTGATTATAGACTAATTCAATAGAGTGAACTTGTACGACGTGCCACGTTTCCTTGTTTTGACCTTTGGCTCTGAAAATATATATACAAGAAACTACAGTCTATCCTCTTTCTGTACCTTCTTACGAAATTTCAATCTGATGCTCAGAGAGAAAGTTATGACGATTTTCCCCAGGTCCCATGTTTTGAATGTAATTAAGGATTCTGCAAAAGGACCAACTTCCTCAGTTCATATCTTCGAAAATTTAGCGCGAAAATCTCTAAAATTCAGACATGAAATTCAGTGCGATTTCTTCTCAAATGTGTTTTTTTTTTAGCTTCTGAAACGTCGTAGCCACGATGACCTGTTTGGAGCAGCGAAACCCTAGAATCCAAAGCTCTGATACCAAATGTTATGAAACCAGCTCAAGAAAAGATAGAAAAGATAGATCAATGCCTTAGAATTCAGCCTCTTCGAGGGGGAAACCTCCTTTACATTACATAAATGAAAAATTCTTTGATGATTCAAATGATAAAACCTCCTTTCTATATATAAGAATCTAAGGAGTCACAATATAACCCAGCCGACCTAACAATAATAATATAAAGCGACAAAAATAACAATAGAGGGATTCTACGGGGCACAGTAATAACAATATGGGGACAATAGGGGCAAAACAATATTAATAATGGGTACAACTAAAATAGTAATGGGGTAATCAGTAGTATTATAGGGACCCAACACTACCTTTTCTTGATGATCAACAATGAGACAAGAATCTTCTTCCTTTTTAGACATTGATTGCTTTATAAAATGAAGTTTGTCATTCTCAAGCGAAACATATGTAGACTGCAATTTTTTGGATGAACTTTGTAACGAGACTCCTGTTGAACAAGACAATGAAGCCAACTGCCTAATCAAATCCATGTCATCTTTGTTTTGAAGCTCATGGTTAACTAATGGAGGACTTTGACTACAGATGCCATCCACAACATCCACTATTGGATCAAGGAGAACTTTAGAGGACTGTTGCAACTTGTCATACATTGACTCCAATGAGGCTACATGATTTTCTATAAACTCTTTATGTTCCACACTTTCGGCTTCATTTTCAAACTGAATGTTGCTTGGTAATGGTGATTGTAGACTGAAAAAAGGTTCTATATTACAAACAACATTCTCAACAACTTCAGGAGAAGGTTTCCAACTAGTGTTAACTTTCTTATTTGCTTCCTTGGTAACCTTATAGTTTGCTCTTATTATTTCGAATGAAGAGAAACACAAAGGTAAGGACTCATGGCCAAGAATTTCATGGTCTTCTCTATGCTCTATATCAAAACTAAAATATTTCTTAATTAAAAATTCCTCACCTTTGTTTTCAGTTTCACAAACAACTAAAGGAGGATCACTAGGACTTCAGAACTATTAATTTCTGGTATGTTCTATAATTAGAGCAATTTATTTCAATTTTCATAGTTAGCTCAATATCTTTTCCAACTTAGCAATCACATCAACGTAATAGTAAATCACAGATAGAACATAAACATAAATCGCAGAAGACAAGCCAAGATAAGAGGACACAAGATGTGGCGCTAGCCAGGGACAAACCCCAATGTGGGGAAACCCTTGATCGATTCTTCTTGTATGTTCTTCAATAGTTCAGAAGAGAGAGAGCGAGATAGTACAACACTTTTTGAGTTTTTTGTTGTTCTCTCTTGGGGACAACACTTTTTGAGTTTTTTTGTTGTTCCCTCTAGGGAACAACACTTTTTGAGTGTTTTTTGTTGTTCCCTCTTGGGGACGACATTTTTTTGAGCTTTTTGTTGTTCCCTCTTGGGGACAGCACTTTTTGAGTTTTTTTGTTGTTCCCTTTAGAGAACAACACTTTTTTGAGTTTTTGTTGTTCCCCCTAGGGAGCAACACTTTTTGAGTTTTTTGTTGTTCCCTCTAGGGAACAACACTTTTTGAGTGTTTTTTGTTGTTCCCTCTAGGGAACAACACTTTTTGAGTGTTTTTTGTTGTTCCCTCTTGGGGACAACACTTTTTTGAGTTTTTTGTTTTTCCCTCTTAGGGACAGTGCTTTTGCGTTTTTTTACTGTTCCCTAAAGGGAACAGCGCTTTTTTGAGTTTTGTTACTGTTCCCTCAAAGGAACAACATTTTTTTGAGTTTTTTTTTTTGTTCCCTCTAAGAAACAATACTTTTTGAGTGTTTTTTGTTGTTCCGTCTTGGGGACAATACTTTTTGAGTTTTTTTTGTTGTTCCCTCTAAGGAACAACAATTTTTAAGCTTTTGTTGTTCCCTTTTGGGAACAACACTTTTTGAGTGTTTTTGTTGTTCCTTCTTGGGGACAACACTTTTTTTAGTTTTTGTTGTTCCCTCTTGGGGACAACACTTTTTGAGTTTTTTGTTGTTCCCTTTAGGGAACACCATTTTTTTAGAGTTTTTGTTGTTCCTTCTTGAGGACAACACTTTTTTGAGTTTTTGTTGTTCCCTCTTGGGGACAACACTTTTTTGAGTTTTTGTTGTTCCCAAAAGAGAACAACACTTTTTTGAGTTTTTGTTGTTCCCTCTTTGGAACAACACTTTTTGCATTTTTGCTGTTCCAACTTTGGAACAACACTTTTCTGCGTCTTTGTTATTCCAACTTTGAAATAGCACTTTTTTTGCGTCTTTGTTGTTCCAACTTTGGAACAGCACTTTTCTACGACTTTGCTGTTCCAACTTTGGAACATCACTTTTTTGTGACTTTGTTGTTCCAAGTTTGGAACAACACTTTTCTGCGTTTTTTCTATTCCAACTTTTGAATAGCACTTTTTTGAGTTTTTGTTGTTCCCTCTTTGGAACATCACATTTTGCGTTTTTTTCTGTTCCCTCTTGGGAACAACACTTTTCTATGTTTTCTTTGTTCCCTTTTGGGAATAACACTTTTGTGTGTTTTTGTTGTTCCCAAAAGGGAACAACGCTTTTCTGCGTTTTGACTGTTTTTTGGGAACAACACTTTTCTGCGTTTTTGTTGTTCCCTTTTGGGAATAGCACTTTTGTGTGTTTTTGTTGTTCCCTTTCGGGAACAACACTTTTCTGCGCTTTTGTTGTTCCAACTTTGGAACAACACTTTTTGTGTGTTTACTGTTCGAACTTTGGAACAACACTTTTTGTTGTTTACTGTTCAAACTTTTGAACATCACCTTTTTCTCTTAGCATGTCTTGTTGTTCCCACTTTTGAACAGCTGTTGTTCTATCTTTGAAACAACGTTTTTGCTTCTTCTGAAGTTTTATGTTTTGTGAATAACACTTCCTTCCTCTTGTGGGATTATTCCTAGCTCATCTCAGCCCCATTTTTCTCATTTCCTTTCATGGCATGAGGTACAATACTTTTATGAGGACAAGAATTATGGAAGTCTATTGAGGCAAGTGAATACCCTTAACGTTATGATCTTTAACAGGACAGCTTCTAGATGAGAGATTATTTTTAAGAAAAGGGACACAGTTATTTATATACTACTTTACTACATCGTTTTCTGTTGTACATGATACTGATTGATTATCTTAATACCATATTGGTTCCACCTTTCCTAGTTATAATCTTCTCTGTCTGTAATAAATGAGATTATGGATATCTTTTTTTTTCTATTGACATGTTCAACTTCTTCCACCATCCCTACTCTTAAGGAGTACTAATCATCCCTCTATTTATCATAAAAATGTGAAATAACAGCAAAATTTTGCCTGCAGATAGAGGATAGGGGGTCTCATTAACAGCCAACCTACCATGTTCATAAGGATGTAGCGAAGTGACATTCCCACTATGGCCACCATACTAGGGTTATGATTCATTGTGTTACACAGTAAAATGTCACTGCCATCATGTCAGTCTCCCTACTGTGCTATAAACCACATTCACCCATACTCATGCTCCTCAAAAATGGCTAAAAAACCCTCTTTGCCTAAGTTAAATGGATCATCGCGTCTGTTTGTAAAATAACACTGGAACTCTCCATTTATAAATTGAGGATCTTGGCTCAAATGGGTTAAAAAGAAACCCTGTCGAGGCTATGGACACCTGTCGGCAGCAAAGGCTCTGCTTATGGTATTGAAGTTATATCTTATCGTCAATTATTACTATAATACTCTCTTCTTATTCTCTCTTTTTATCAGAGAATTTATTTCCTTAATTCTTCCATGTTTTGAACCTTTATGCATGAGATATTGTTTTCTGATCAATCACATCATTCTCGGCTACAATACTGTCAGCAAAGCATCTTTTTAGCATATTGTTGTCCTTTTTATTTTTCGCATAACTTATCATCAATCAAAAGCACCTATCTCTTATTCATAACTATCTTTACATACTCTACTCTCATTATAACCATACCTCTTTCCCTCCTATCATTGTTATGTGTACTCTGCTTCATTTATTTTCATATTGTTCATTCCCTTGCCTTGCCATCAGAACAACACTTTTCCTATGCTTTATGGTCATGAACGCCCTTTTTCCAATTGGAGGGGGAAGGTATGCATTATGGCATAACATGCGATATAATTACTGCACTCTACCATAACTTGTTGATTTGACAATATATTAGTACTGCATTTATACAAAAGTTTTTTCTGAATGAAATTTTTGCATACGGCTTATCTGTTGTTGTTCAAAACTAAAACTGTGGATTCAAGAAATTTGCATGCAAAATAGTGACTTGTTTACAGGAGAACAACAAGTATGGGGGGAAACTCTATTCGCAACAAGGCCACACTATTGCAACTAACAGAAGAGGCTCGAGAAACTCGCGAACACGAACAATTGTTCAGACATGATGTGCTTGCCTGGATTCCACCTTTTGCATCACTTTCAACATAAACTCAGCTTACATTAGCTTCAACAAATGTCAGTCCATACATGTTATTCCACATTTTTTTCGGAGGTAAAACTTGAGGTAAAATAGCATACTTTTCTGATTTATTACGAATTTAGGACAATTTCATGCAAATTCCATCAAGCATTATTTATCATCATTCATTCCACATCTTTACCATTTCTCATTTTTCAGAGACAAAATCTTTCAGTTTGGGGGAGTGTTCCTTTCATTTATTTATTTATTATGACCATGCCATTAATATTTTGTATCATCCATTGATATTCATATTCATTCTCAACACCTCCCTTATTCCATGTTGTTTTACACCAAGCATAGATTTCAACAGATTGTAGCAACCACCTCAATTTGTTTTCTAGCATTGCATGAGGGCATGCTAACTCTCTAGTCTGGGGGAGGAATTGCTACACATGATGAATGTTTTCTACTTTCTTTTTCATTTAAAGCATACAATTTCATTTTTATACAGTGCAGAAATTGATTGGCGTATATCTTTAAAACTATGAGCTGAATTATTGTGATTTTTGGATAACAAAGAGGTATCATTAAAATACACAAACCCAAAAAAAATCAATTTAAATTAGTTTGGCAAATTTTAGATATCATGCATGTTACCTACAGCCATTTTCCTTATATCTCATGATCCCTACATCAAAACGATTTAATTTTTGAATTAAAGAAGTATTAATATAGTATAAATCTACATGCAAAATTTCAACAAAATCTGGTTTGTAGTTTTTGAGAAAATGGTTAATGAAGATTGTTGTTACTTATATCATATTTTGTTGCAACTTCATATACATATAGTTGAACATCAATGTAAAAATTGTTACGCCTTCATCAACATTGCTAAAATTGAATATTCATTATTTGAGGAAGAAGTCATTTGTTCCATCCATTTCATGAGTTGGGATGAACAATTTTTGTATTATTGCTTGGTTAATACAAAGGCTTTGGGTTGCATGGGGACATGCAATATATTCAGTTTGAGGGTATGTTGGGCGCTAGTTTGTCATTATTATTATCACTCTTTAATGCTATTTCATCCATTTCTACCATTCTTTATCACGTCATTTATCATACTTTATCATATAATTCCATTTTATAATTATTTATGCTCTTATGGATAAATATTATTTCTTCTCCTTTATTTTTAATAAATTAATGATTATTATGCATGATTTTACCAATGATGGTTTAATGAATTTTTTGAAACATCACTCACCATTTTAGCCTCCAAGATCATTTCCAGATTGCAAATTTGATCTCCAGCTCATTATTAAATATTCCAACTCAGAAATTCGTTGGAATAAGAAGTGACATTTTTTCATTGAAATTTTTGGGCAAATGAAGAAAAATATGGAAAATCCAAAACATGGGTTTTGTCCAGAACGGACCGAATTAGTTCTCTACTGATCAGTTTTCCAAAATTCGATCTATATTAAGAGAAACGGAAGGTTTTTCTAAGACGATTTTCTCAAATTTGTTGTTGTGACCGTTTTCCAAATTATTTTAGTTGCAATACCAAATTCGACCTGTTCCTGTTGAATGTTGATGGAGAGATATTTCAGATATGATCTTGCTGATCAATTTGTTTGGAACAATCTAATTTTGTAATGGGAATCATTTTGTAATCATCTCTGTTGTAACTTCTCTTTGCTCTCTGTGTATTTAAATGAAAACAGAGATCAAAGAGAGGAGAGGGATAATAATGGGAGATAATAGAATAGGATAGGAGGAGGAGATATAATGGAGAGATTTAACTTTTTGCTTGGGACCTCAATTGTAATTTCAATATACATAATGTTATTCTGAAGGACACATCGTGTTGTAAATGACATTTGGATTTGATGAATAATATATAATTTGCGTTGTTCATTCAAATATTCTGAAGTAGCTAAGCAGTATCCGCTCGTGGCTAGGGCCTAGTCTCTGGTGGATCTCATTGATGTTCCTTATTTTATACTTTTCCATTTCCTGCGAGTTTATTCTGTTTTATACTTTTCCATTTCTTGCGAGTTTATTGTGTTTTATATCTTTACAGTTGGTTTACTTTCCTTAATTATGATTTCCTATACTCATTTCAATAATACACAACTCTGTTAATTGATTTCAACTGTGGATTGAATTAGTTATCAATTAAGAAATTGTTTCTCGTTAATTAATACAGAGTGTGATTAGTATAGATCTAGCTGAAAGAGCTCAGTTACTGCTACAGTGCTCTCGGTTGATGAGGTGCCATCAACTCTCGTTTAATTCCTTCCGCTGCACAGAAGTCCTTAAACTCTTGAGATACATATTCTCCACCATTGTCACTTCTCAAAGCCTTGACCTTCTTCCCTGACTCTTTCTCAACCAAAGCTTTAAACTCACAAAACTTTATGAAATTTTGGTCCTTCTTCTGCATGAAATAAATCCAGCATTTACGAGAATAGTCATCAATGAAAATCACATAATACCTTTGCTTCATTGTGGATGTCGTCAAGAATAGTCCACACAAATCAGTATAACTCGCTCTAAGATAGTCTCTGCTCGAGTGTCTCGATCATGAAAGGAAGACTTGGTGTACCTTCGCAAGGTACAACCTTTGCATGTGTCAACTTGCTCAAGTTTACCTTTGGGAAGTCCTGTAGATATCTGTTGCATTATCTTCAAAGCCCCATGATGCAAATGGCCCAACCACCTGTGCCACAACTCACCAATGTCTTGGCTTTGCACCAATTCTGCTTTTGTACTCAATGTTGAATAATCATCTACCTCTAGTTTAGAGAGATTCTTCACCCAAATCCCTATCCTCTTGGTCTAACTCATGGTTATGTGTCTTAGGAACACCTTCCCTTTACTGAAGACAACATCGTATCCTTTGTCCTTCAACATCGCAACCAATACCAAGTTCTTCTTTAGTCCGGGAACATACATCACATCTGTCAAGGTGAGAGGAGCTCCATGCTCCCTCTGAAAGGCAATTGTGCCCACTCCTAAAACAATATACCTCCCGTCGTCACCCATATCTATGCACATCTTGAGGTCTTTCTCCTCCAAAGCACTAAATAAATTTTTATCACCGGTCATGTGGAATGAGGTTCCACTGTCAAGATACCAAACACAACCCATCATCGATGACAAATATTTATTAACACTTTTGGCTCCATCATCATAGTGAAAAATCCCAAAAATGCTTTACTAACCTCTCTGGAGTCTTCCCTTCCCAAAATTTTAGAAATCACTTGCAAAATTGGTCTTATACCTGCAGCAAATATATCTAAAGAAAACAATTTTTCATCTAGGGAGAACTGTCCAGGTTTGGGAGCTGAGAAGGATAAAGCATAAGAGGACTCTTGGGATGATTGGTTGTCATAATATGAGATTAACGACTCTTAAGTAAAAGTGACAAAAGTTCCAGAGACATGGTAATTCAAAGCTTGGTGAATTAACTGAGAGGTTACCTGGAAGACACTTTCTCCTAAATGATTCATCACAAAACATTTCTTAGGGTACATATACGAGGCTAACAACTGAATGAATTCTAGGAACAAGTGGGTTTTTGGGACAAATGCTGCTAATACACCTGACCTAACCATTGCCATAAATACAGGGGACTTCTTGTGATTCAAAATAATGTCTTGATATAGGGGGAGATGCTTAATTGTGCAGAATGTATCAGAAATATCATGTTCAACCTCCATTAACGGGGTATGGATAATAGAGGAGGAACTTACTTGTTTGGCCATGACGTCTAAAAATGATATTTGTTGACTTGGAATGTTGAACTGGAGGTGAGAGTTTGCGTGTTGGATCTGTTCATACCAAGAACAGGTGACCGATACAGTAGGGTTTATTTCCCTTTTTTTTAATAAATGGAAGAAAAATGGGAGGAAAAGCAACGAATTAATGAGGTGACGGAGATGAGGTGATAGGGTATGATGAGTGAGCTAGACAGAAATGAACGGGGGCGAAGGATGAAGTTGCAGACATGAGGTGGAGAGGGACGATGAGGGGTGGCACGTTGTGGGGGTAGGTGGTGTACAGGATGTTGATCAAGGTCGAACACCCGTAGCGATCACGGGCCATTGATCTCCGTCAATCGTGCTAACGTCAGGGTTAACTACAGGGGTTGAGATATGAATTATAATCTGCGTTAATTGTTCCCTCGCAGAGTGCTCAATTTATCTTCTTTGTCGATATTTGATATCACTTTGTGGAAATGCTCGGGTTTCATTAGATGGGTCAAGCCCACCTTCTTAATGCCTTCAATGTTGTCATTAGTGTCATTTAAAATAATATTTCAAATTTTATAAAATTTCCTTTGTCTTTTCAAAACTTATACATGATATTTCATTTTTTGGATTTTGAATAATATTAAAAACTAAAATGACAAAGTAAGCTACAACAGACACCAAATAGTCCTTTACAGATCCCTCAACCCAAAGTTGATGAAATTCCCAAGATCCCAAAGGGACCATTACACCGTAATGCGGCTTCTAACAAAGCTTCCCATACATATAGTATAGTAGACGACTTGGAGCAATCACCTGCTGCCATGTCGACACTGGAAGTCCTCCAGTCGTGCCTTTCCCAAAAGAAGGCTCTACTAACTGCCTTGGGTGTATTGGATCCTTCTGACTATCGTTTGATCGTCTTCCCAATTGATACATCAGAGCACCCCCCATTACCTTCATATGTTGCTTTCTAGATACCAATTACAATTTGTAATACCATCATCTCCAGATGCATTATTGACGAAGGCGCATCCACCTATGTGATGTCTGTTGCTATTTGGAAACAACTCAAGTTACCTGAGTTGTCCCCCTTCACCATCACCCTGTGTGCGTGGGATGGGCACTCCTTCCAGCCCCTTGGCATGTACCGCAAATGTTCAGCTACCCTTATGGGCAAGACTGTCCATGTCGATCGAATTCATCGATGCCCTTTTGGATTACAATATTCTCTTAAGTCGCAGTTACACATACGCCATGTCAGTTGTCGCATCTGCGGTGTTCCATAAGATGTGCTTACCCCATGAAGAGAAGATCGTTACCATTGATCAGTTGACTTACTGTGAGCCCGTATCTGTGACCTCCCCCGAGTCCATCATCTCGTTGGTATTCGATAAACAGTTGTCCACTCCTTGTACCAGTGTCTCACTTGGAGTCTATAAAGATTCCTCATTGTTAGGTGCCTTCTTTGGTCCTCCCCCTCCCATTTTTGAACCTACTTCCATGAGTGTTTTCATGTTACAAGCGTCACGGGCTACCCTTAAGTAATCTGGTACACCTAATCAACAGCCAGCTCCCTAGCATCCTGATGTTTCTCTTCCAGCTAAACCCTCTGGACCCACTCCCCCAAGACCTCCTCTTTTTGTGGGTGTCTCTCCTATGTTCCCTCCGGGAACTGTTCCAGCAGGTCTCAACCATCCAGGAGCTATTCTGTCGAGACATTATCCTGCTGGCCAAATACCTTTCTTATTCCCCACTTTAGGAATTTTTTCTGTACCTGTCATGGCTTCGTTGGTCCTTATTAACATGACTCTCGGGATCCCAGTATGGTACATCGATCCCCTTACAAACACTCCACCTGGTCATACAAGATCATATCATGCTTTAACCCCGATTCAACCATTCCCCATGACCTATGTCGTTGCTTCAGTTCCATCACAACTTCAACAGGAACCAACTCGTGTTGGGAAATCATCTAGCCACGGGGGAAAAGTCGAAAAGAAAGATTTGAAGGACAAGTCTCCCCAACCTCCTCCAGACCCTAAGGCCCCAAATTCAACACCTACGTGCGCTTTGTGTGATATCGTTGGGCACACCACCAACAATTGTCCTGAGCTTCCTCAACTTAAACCATTGGTTCATGAAGCGTTCCCTGAGTCGAATATTCCATAAGTCCATGTTAACATATCGATCCCACCTAAGAAACTCAAAACTCTTCGCACAAACCACCCTTGTGCCCTTTGTGATCTTCATGGTCACTATTCCCATTGTTGTCCGCGTCTTGATGAATTTTGCGATTGCCTTGGCTCGATTCGTGAATACGAGGCCACTTGTAGTGGAGCCTCTACTCTATCGGTGGATTTTGGTACCACCTGTCGACCAGAACAGGGGAACTCTGGCCCTTCTATTTTGATCCCTTCCCCCGATGTTGAGATGACGGACACCACAGGCCCCATTCTTTACCTGTCGTCATCCTTGAGTTCCTCACTGGAAAACCTTCATGAGGTTGTTGCATGCATTTCTATGGAACCTGTTTCGACAGAATCTGAGGTCTCAACATCAGTAGACCCTCCATCTACCCGTCCATCGTCTACCATTCAAGACGATGCATATGTGAACCTTGTTTCTCAGGTTGATGCACCAGGTGATGTCGTCGCGTCATGTAGTTAGTCTTCCTCCCATCCGCCCATCTCCCAGCCTGATGAGGACACCATGGAATCTATGTCTACCCCTGATTACCCTACCCTTAAGTAAAGGGGCATTTCTTCATAGGATTTTGAAGGCCATTTCCTTCTTAATTCTCCCAATGCACTCTACCTCCAGAAATGTTTCTCATAGCACATCCCTTTGATTTGTGTATCTTTATTTCTGCTATAAATTTAGGTAGATCACATCATCTCATCCATTGTCTTTTGCACCTTTCAGATGGATCCATCATCCACACCATATATCGGCCATGCCGATGGTGCGAGTCGCTTCTCCTGAAATCTAGCCTTGGCAGCCTGGGTGATTTTTACCCCCTTGAATACATTAGTCCTGTCAAACAACATGTGCATTGGATCTGTCACCAATAATTAAGCTGAATATGATGCAGTGATAGGTTTGTTAGTTGATGCCCTTGTTCATCGCATCCTTCATCTTCATGTTCGTTTAGATTCCTTGCTACTTGTCATGTAATTGAATGATGTGTATCATGTGCATAACCAAGTCCTATTTAGAAAATATCTACGAGTGAAGCTATTAGTACGTGAATTTGAAACCAGTACATTCAGTCATGTTCCAAGAGCCCAAAATCACTATGTAGATACCATTGCAAACAACATTTTAGATTGGCATTTATCACATGTATACCACAGAAGACAACCATAAAAAAATCAAACGGCGAACCATCATCGTCATATAAAATGCATAATCATAATATGTATCATACAAGTTTTTGGAGCCCTTAGCTCTAAATACATCCAGTACATAGCATACTAGAGGGGCACATAGGCCCCTACATCTTATTATCATCCATCGGAGGATCTTGTGCCAAGTTAGGTCGTAATGCTTGGATCTCTTTTTCGAGCACTCGAAACACAATGGCGCTCCACAAACTCCTCCTGCTAGGGGGCATCATTCCCACCTTTGCATACCAGATCAGTATCCCATGCTTGGGGGCATGATGGTTTTCCCCTAGCCATCTTCTTAGTTAAGTCTTGGCTTAGATCCCACTAGATCTAGGTATGGTCGATTATCTCCCATTCCTTGGATAGTTTGTCCTACCGGCCTCTTAGGTGAGCCATATGCACATTGCGTATCGTAGATGATTGATCCCATATCTTCAAATATTCTACTCTATGTCCACATAGTCCCCATGTTTGACTTAGTGGGTGAGAATGATTCTAGACCCCCTCTAGTAGTTCATTCTCGTTTTCCTCTTCCCTTAATTCTTCACCATGAACCATCGTTCTAAGAAGCATTAAGGGCATATTTAGACAAGTAAGGCCACTTCCCTGAAAGTCGTAGATCCTGATTCTGATGTTCAGTTTGTCCGCTATGATCTCCACAAGGTTTATGGTTTTCTCCTCCTCTCAAATTGGAGGGAAAACACTCTTTTATAAGAAAACACACAATGTTTCTATCGCCCATTGCAACCAGACTGTAGCTCAGTTTGACGAATCGTCAACACCATTGGAAAGCTCTCACTGATTTCTATAATGGGTCTTCCTCAGTTCTGGATGATTTGACACTTCACCAGGAAACCATTTTTCCATGAAAGGTCACTTCGTCACCTCTCAAAATCGAATTTCGTCGTAAAGTGACACTTGTACTTTGAGGTCCACCTCCTCTTAATACTTGTCGTACCATATGTCGACTTTCGTCATGAGTAACCATCATTTACTCATGCTTTCACATTCCCCACCGAACCTAGTCTGTGTGGCAGTGTCATCGAGTCACCCTTGTTCAGAGCATCCGCGATGAGTCACCCTTGCATTCTTGGAGTCTATTTCATGTCCCATCATATCATGTCACAGTATTCCATCCATATTTGGATCTCGTTCATCCTATGTTTCCCATTTTAGCCTCCATTCATATTGTCCCCATCCCCTCCGGAATTGAGTCAGTTGCTGCCAGGTCAACCATGCACCTTATGCTTTGACAATGGTAGTCGTCGGTTTTTCCCTCAGTCCCACTTTTTTCCCATTACCCTTGGTGTCAGTCCATCAGTCACATTACTATTTTCCCTCATGCTTTAGTTGAGGATCCTCATTTCCTCATCTATCGCGGGCCCTATTCTGTCGACATTAGCTCATTTATTCCACAAAAACGACCTAGAGGGCGGTGTATCTTGGTTCCAGCTTCCATTCTTGTTCAGTGCCATGGATCGAGCAGAGGGTCTCATTATTGCCATTTGACTTGGTCGTTTCATGTTCGTGATCCATACACTTGATGGTCTAGTGATGCAGCAAATTGTACCAGTGATTCCCGAGTATGTGTGAGATGTTTCAAACCTCATGAGGGGGTGGCCCTTCAGGTAGCCCCCCACATGCCTGAATGCATACCTACTATGCTACAGCCTTAGATGCAGTTCTGCAGAGTTGATGGGTTCGATTCCTACCGATCGCAGTGTTCCTAGCATGCACGTCTCCTCCAGATGATCCATTCAGTTTTGTAGAGCCCTTCCTTGTTCAACAGGGCTTCTTTGGTTGTTTTATCCTCCCTCCCACCCTTTTTTTAGGGAAGGGGCATTATATTTCATGTACTCATATATTATTGTATTCAGCCATGGCTCACGTTTTTACCAGGTGCATTATGTATATGGGACACATTGTATTATTTTTTGGCCTTGTTATACCAGCATGGCATGTACCATTCAACATGTACTTTATTGCTCAGTTTCATATTTCTGGGTGAACCATTATTTGTGTACTAAGTTATCTCTGCGGCTATGGGTATGCCTCCCCCGCCTCATTGAAGTCTAGTACCACAACAAAAAAGGAGACTTGCTTTAGTCTCGCCCCCTCTATCACTATCCTCTCTCAACTTTAGCTCCATTGGTCTCTCTCTCTTTCCTTAACTCCCCTGTGTTGTCTAAGTGATTATGTCTTTACAACGTACTTCAGTCATACATTTTTCTCCTAACACTCGTATGTTGGGAGGCAATCTGTTGCACCAAAAATTATCATTAACCTAATGCATTAGAGAGGAGAGACTCTACAGAAGTTGAAAGCGTTTGAGGATTGCCAAGAACCCATCCCATAGAGGGGGACTAGTAACATATATTTGTTCCCTTCATAGGTGCTATAATAAAATCATTCTTTACAAATCTGGTTTGCATTGGATGTTTTGGGGTTATTACTCTTCATTTCACTGTTTAACTATGATTGCAGCATAGATCAAGATTTTGGCAGGTTTTATTTCTATCAATAGTTGCAGATCTACAATGTTTGACCCAATCATGAAAAATAAATAGATAAATCATTCTTTTTCTTATTTTTCTCCAAGAATAATTAATTAATCGCTAGTTAATTATTATTCTTTGTTAAATTTGACTGAATCCCTTAGGAATAATTAAATAAATCCTTATTTGTTTATAATTCCTTAACTAATTCATTGAGATAATAAATAAATCATTTATTTATTTATTATTTCTAAATAAAAGTTTAAATACTTTTTCCCTCCTAAACAAATATAATAAAATATTCCAAGATTGGGATCAATAATATTTTATTGTTGCTCATTATTCGAGGATAACTCAATATTTTGTTATAAATAGGAGGGTTTTCCATTCATTGTTCACTTTTGATTATTTTCATTGCTGCACTCATTGTTGTAACTCTGATTATTTTCATTGTTGCACCCCATATTTTTGTTAGGTTTATGCATTAGAGAGGAGAGACTCTACAGAAGTTGAAAGCGTTTGAGGATTGCCAAGAACCCATCCCATAGAGGGGGACTGGTAACATATATTTGTTCCCTTCATAGGTGCTATAATAAAATCATTCTTTACAAATCTGGTTTGCATTGGATGTTTTGGGGTTATTACTCTTCATTTCACTGTTTAACTATGATTGCAGCATAGATCAAGATTTTGGCAGGTTTTATTTCTATCAATAGTTGCAGATCTACAATGTTTAGCAGTCATTTCTATTGTTGAGATCGTATGTCATCCATGATCTTAAGTGGGTTATTTTCGTACATCATTGAGAAGAAAACACTACAACAAGTATACAAAATCCACATTCCATGATTAGTACTGAAAAGCACATGCAATCTTGGAAAGGATCCACTCTGGTGTCTATGGACCTTTCTCAATAGCCTCAACTGCCAGACACAAATATTTTCATTTTTATTAATGACTTCTCAAGAAAGTGCTGGATCTTCATCATGCGCAAGAAAGATGAGACATTATCCAAGTTCTTAGAATTCAAGGCATCGGTTGAGAAAGAAACCAGCAAGAAGGTGAAGGCTCTCAAGAGAGATAATGGAAGTATGTGTTGAATGAATTCAAGAATTTGTGTGGAAGAAGGCATTCAACGAGAGCTAACAGCGCCCTACAACCCACAGCAAGATGAGGTGGTTGAGAGAAAGAATTGTAACATTGTCGGAATTGTATGGGCTATTTTGCATGACCAAGTCCTACCAACGCATTTGTGGGTAGAGGCATGCAACATAATAGTCTATTTGCAAAACTGGAGTCCTCAGCGAATTCTTGGTATGACTATACCAAAGGAGGCTTTCTTGGGGAGAAAGTCAGATGCGTCTCACTTGAGAATTTTTGGAGCCTCTATTTACTACCATGCCTCCAAAGAATCAAGGAAGAAGCTTGAGCCGACAATAGAGTTGGGGGTATTTGTGGATTACACAAAAACTCCTCACAACTACCATGTACTTATCTTCCCTCAGAATGACAGTTGTGCAAAGGGATATAAAGTATGACGAGGAGAAAGTGATGTGGTGCTCTCTTGAGAGGGAGATTTAGATCCCACCAGAAGAGGAGCTCTTAGCTCCAAAGGAGGAGCATCAGGAAGTTGTGGAGCAGCCACAAATTGAGTAGCAGAGAATGTTGACATCCACTAAAGCAAAACCATCCAAAGAAGGCACGAAAAGAACCAAGGAAGTTAATAGAATTGTGTAAGATGTGAGGGAGAATGTGATAGCTCCTTCAAATTTGTGCAGGCAGAGAAGGTCACGTGACCGATACATTGGCTACATGGCTCTAATCATTGAACTTGTAGAGACGAAGTCATCCTCTTTCGAGGAAGCAGTAGAGAAACCGGTATTGGTTGATGCAATGGTGGGGCAATACAAATCGATTCTAAAGAGTAGTGTTTGGGAAGTGGCCCCAAGACTAGCAAATAAATCAGTTGTACGTTCGAGATGGATCTTCAACGTTAAGCATGCAACAGACGGAAGCATAGAGAAGTATAAGGCCATATTTGTGGCCAAGGGATACTCTCAAGTTGAGGGAATTGACTATGAGGAGACCTTTTGCTCATGTACCAAGGTAATCATCCATTAGATCAAGTATTGCATTGATTGCACAGATGGGGTGGAAGATCCACCAAATGGATGTAAAAACAACATTTCTCAATGGGGTTATTGAGGAGGAGGTGTACATAGAGCAACCAGAAGTTTTTGAGACATTTGATTTGGAGTCTCATGTGTGCAGACTTAAGTGAGCGTTGTACGGTCTCAAGCTAGCACCATGTGCTTAGTACACCAAGATCAACAGCTATCTCACTAGTTTGGGCTTCACCAAAAATGAAGCAGATGCAAACCTCTGCATATCTTGGTAGAAGGTAAATTGCTTATTATTGTCTCATATGTTGATGATTTAATTTTCACTGGTGATCAGCAACTGATCAGATTTTGCAAGGAAGACCTTGCAAGGGAATTTGAAATGAAGGACATGGGTCTCATGCACTACTTCCTCGGTTTGGATATATGGAAACGTGATGGGGAACTATTTGTGTCTCAAGGAAAATATGCAAGTGAGATACTATAGAGATTTTGCATGGAGAGTTGTAAACCCATGGAGACATCTCTAGCAACCAACTGGAGGAAGGAGAATGCCACTTCAGGTGAAGAAGTGGATGCTACCATTTATCGGTAGCTATTGGATTCATTGATGTATTTTGTGAACACGACTAGATATGTGCTATGCAGTCAACTAGTTGAGCCAAGTTATGGTTAGGCCAACCAAATTATATTGGAAGGCAGCTAAGCATGTTTTACGGTACCTCAGAGACACTACCCAATTTGGACTATGGTACAGACTGACAGAGGGAGTGAATTTGTGTGGCTTCACAGATACAGATTGACCGAAAGAGTATATAAGGTGGAATTTTCAGTGTTGGGTCCGCAACAATTTCCTAGTACAGCAAGAAGCAAAGATTTGTGGCATTCAGCTCGGCAGAAGCAAAATACATGACTATAAGTCAAGCAACATGTGTGGCGATCTCGATGAGAAAAATGCTTGTGGAACTGTTTGGTCAGAAGATGGATCCAACTATGATCTATTGTAATAATCAAAGTTGCATCAAGATCTTTGAGAATCTTCTATTTCACTATCAATCCAAGCATATAGATACTTAGTATTATGATTTATGAGACTATGTGCAAAGGCAGAAAATGTTGTGACAATACATTCTAACAGAGGAACAAGATGTTGACATATTGACAAAGACTTTGTCAAGAGGGAAGTCTGAGTTCCACAAGTGCAAGATATGGGTGGCTGATAATCCCTTTCTTGCTGAGAGGGAGTGTTGAAAAATGCAGCAAAAAATTCTCAATTTGATTTTGCTTTGGTCAAATTGAGAAAATTCGAATTTCCACATCAGCAAACAACTTAGATGCAAATTGCTTGTGTGATATGGCTCTTGTCACTCGATTAGCTCAGTAAATTCGAGTTAGAGGAGTTAGAGTTCAGTTAAGCATGTGTGATTGCTAATTTGTAGCAATCAAGGTCAGTTATTTCAAATTGCTTTCAATTAAAATAGTTCTAACTGTTGGAGGATCTAGTGGAAGGTCAATTGTGCAGTGGGACTTTAGCCTAACTCAATGATCATCTAGTTAACTAATCAATCAGCCCAAAATAGGTAGTGCATGCAAAGAATTTGAGTTCCCCATTTGTGTTGGTGATTCCAAGGTAGTGTAACATCAGTTGTAGACTAGTCTAGAGTGTACAAGTGTTGCATGCAACCAGATGATCAACCTTAGGAATTGCACAAGCATTTTGGAGGAAATTCCTAAATAATAGGGGCCTAATTTCCTTAGGAATTGCACAAGGAAATAAGGGCTCAGTCAGAGGCGGAAATTGGCTAAATCTGTGTCAGAGCTTCTCAATGAGAAAAGAGATAGGTTATTCACTTGCAGGTTGTGCTCAGTTGAACAAAGCAATTATAATACATCTATATTCATCAGATTAATGCAAGCAGGCAAAGGGGTTTTAGCAGATTGCTTTCCCCTAGAAAAATATTGTGTGCATGTGTGTTATTTCTCATTGCATATTTGTGATTGATGTTCTAAATTGTGAATTGAATTCCACGGAGCAGTAGAGTAGGATTGTGTCTTGTGATTTAGCTTAAAATTTCATGAGCGGTTACAATTCTACATCATAATTTCTACACTAGTTTATCACAAGATGGAACTGAGTTGTCAATTTAGCAACATTTACCAATGTTCACTTCTCTCCCTTCTTCCTCACGGAGAGTTTTGCTTTTATAGTGAGTCAACAATGTGACTAGATGAACCTAAACACTTTCTTAATTAAGTTTGATTCAATCCTTTCTTCCTTAGCCTGGGATGTGATCATTGTTTGACCCTATTAACCCTTATCCATACACATTAGCAACCCTAGCCACTTTAACACCCTGTGGTTGTGTTTTTGGAGCACTTAACTCTTCATGCTAAGCCAACTAGAGTGTTGCAACTTTGTTAGTGCCCTGCGATATTGAAGGAGCAAAATATGACTTTTCATAGTATTAATTTTGAGCAACAATGGTATGTTATATGCTTTAGAGCAATTTTACTTCAAATTCTTTATTAGCCCAATATCAATATTCAAATTAGAAATGATAGTAAAATGCAAATAGATCATAAACATAAACAGTAGAAGATAAGCCAAGACAAGAGGACACAAGATGTGGCACCAGCCAGGGACAAACCCCAATGTGGGGAAACCCTTGATCAAATCTTTTTTTAGTCTTCAATAGTTCAGTAAAGAGAGAGTACAATTTACAAATCTGATAATATATAATAGTAGCAAAAGAGGCCTAACCAGAAAAGTCAACTTTGGTCAATAGAGCGGATTTGACCCTCAGAAAATCGGTCAACTTCAATCAACTTCAGCCTCCAAACAACAATATAAAACAACCCTCAAAACAGTGAAATTCAGCCCAGTCAAAGTCTGGACAAATATTCCCACCTATGGTCAACCCTAGCTGCAGTCAATGTTGGTCAACACTTGGTCAAACTGTCCAGAAATTCGGTCTCTTGAAATTTCGGCCTTCTGAAATTTCGCTCTCCTGAAATTTCGCTCTTCTGAAATTTCAAACGTGTGGAGAGAGGCCCTGAAATCCGTACCCAATTAATGAGGAGAGAGAGAGAGAGAGAGAGAGAAGTGTGTAGATGAGTGTGTCCAAATGAGGCTAAGTCACCTTCTATTTCTATGCAACATTGAGGATGAATAGATGTGACTGTTAGACTTCTGAGCCTACATAAGTTTGTTGGCCGACTTTGACAATTTGACCATAATCAAAATAAATTCATAACTTCATTTGTACATGTCAAAATCGGATGATATTTAGATCAACCCTACACCTCTCGGAGAGAGGAATCCAACAAAAATATCAATTGTCATAAATAAGATGACCAATGTGGAGTTTGGCCCTAGTTGCCAATTTTAACACTCCCTCTCAACTAGAGAGAACTCCATCTGCTAATCCATTTGCCAATATGTACTATCTCTGCCATCAATGCATTGTTCTGCTCTGCTAAACTATGAAGAAGAAGAAGTGATGGAGAATGTATCATACCATTCTCTACTGACCCGAACTCATTCACAATCAAAGGAGAGTGTGTCATACCACTCTTATTGATCTGAAGTCATTTCCAATCAAAACAGTGTCTCATACCACTCTTACTGACCCGAAGTCAGTTCCAATTGATCCCAGATCAATATCGGTCATCCTAGCATAGGGAGTACGGTAGTACACGATGCGTCCATCGGTAGTAATATGGTCCCTATCCTCATTTCCCTACTCATTGGCCAGATGAGAGGTACTTCCCATGAGTCTCACACTGCATGGGTAGGATGTCTCATCAAGAGAAGGATGAACCACTCATCTTGCCTACATGTCGCCAAAGGGTGTCGTAGGGAAAGGTTTAACCACTCACCCTGTACACAGCAAACCACTAGGGGAAGGCTGAACCACTCCCCTATGGTTGCTCATCGCTCCAAAAAATACCCCAAGACCCCCGAAGCTCCCAGAGCTCAATGTCCATCTCATATAGGACCCTCATAAGAGGGTCTCTCCACGACTCCAAGTTGTTCTCGGAAGGCCAAGAAGTTGACCTTTCCCAGGGGCTTTGTCAAAATATCAGCGACCTGCTCATCAGTGCCAATGTGGTGGAGCCTTATTGCTCCTCGTTATACCATATCCTGGATAAAGTGGCCCTGATATCTATATGCTTGGAGCAATCATGAAACATGGGATTCTCTAAGAATCAGATCCCACTCTGGTTGTCGCAAAGGATCGCGGTGGTATCCAACACATGTCCAAACAACTCACTGAAGAGCTTCCTCAACTAGACGGCTTCACAGAAGGCCATACTAGCATCTATGTATTCGGCCTCAACGGTGCTCAAGGCAACCGATTTCTGATACCTGCTCATCCAGGATATCGATGCAGAACCCAAAGAAGAACAACATCCAGAAGTGCTCTTACGATCCACCACACTATCAGCCCAATCAACATCAGAATAACCATGCCGCCTCACATCTCCAGCAGTGTATTTTAGTTCATGAGTGATTGTGCCCCGAAGATATCTCAAAAGATTCTTGGCACCAACCCAATATATATGATGCAGCTCAACCATATATTGGCCCAATGCGTTAACTGCAAAACATATGTCCGGACAGGAGTTCACCAAGAACATGAGTGCTCCTATGAGTTGACAATACTCAAAAGCATTTCCCAATCCAGGTCCAACAGCACTACCACAACTTCTTAAAGCTATGTTCCATCGGAGTAGTCACAAGCTTGTAGTCCACCATCCCAAATCTTTCCAGTATCTTCACAACATATTTTCCTTGAGTGAAGAAAATTTCACCTAGCTTCGGATCGACTTCACTTCTAGTGAATCCCAACTTCATCAAATAGCTATTGATCCTCTCATACCAAGCCCAAGGTGCTTGCTTCAATCCATAGAGAGCTTTCTTCAACTTTCATACATGAGATTCCCGATCATGAACCTCAAACCCCTCGGGTTGTTCCACATAAACTCCCTCTTTTATTGAACCATGCAAGAAAGTGGTCTTGACATCCATCTGATATAGGTTCCATCCTTACGAGGCAGCAAGGGATATGATCAAGCGAATGATGGTGTATCGAGCAACATGTGCAAATATCTCATCGTAAACAACACCTTCCTTTTCAGAGAAGCCTCAAGCAACAAAGCGAGCCTTGAACTTTTCTGCACTTCCTTCAGCTTCATACTTGATTTTGTAGAACCACTTAGAGGTGACAACCGATTTGTCTTGGGATCTAGGGACCACATCCCAGACATCATTCTTCATAATTGACTCGTATTCTTCATTCATAGCACCCTTCCATACTTATGCTTCACGGCTTCTTCGAACAATGAAGGCTCATTTTGAATGATAGTGCTCATGGCGGTCAAATATCCTTGATACTTGTTCGGCTTCTTGATTTCACAGAAAGTCCCCCTTGGTGCAATGTGTCTCTCAACATATTCGAGAGTCTCCCTAAGCCATGAGGGTCTCCTTTTGGAGGAGAAGGATCAATAAGATCCATAGGTTCATCAACATTAGGCATCGTTTCGTCTTCTTTGCACCCTGATTTCTGGTGTCAGCTTCTTTGTCCTTCCTTAGTATATGAAGGTTGATGATCTTCCTAAGGGCCATATCTCCGTCAAAGGTGACATCATGACTTATTTCAACTTCCTTTTGACCAGCCACAAATTCTATATCCCTTATCCCACAAAGATTCCTTTCTTCTCAAATGCACCCAATTTGCTTCTTTTCTCTTTCGGCACATGAAAGTATACGGGACTTTCAAGAATTCTAAAATGAGAGACATCGGGTTTCTCACCGATGAACATTTCTTTAGGAGTCCTGGAGTCCAATGCTTGATGAGGGCATCGGTTTTGAACATACAAGGTATTTGCAACTACAACCCATAGGAACTTCGGAAGGCCTTGATCATGAAGCACGGCATGAACTGCTTCTACAATAGAGCATTTTTTCCTTTCAGCCACACCATTCTACTCAGGAGTGTATGGCGTTGTAGTCTCCCTCTTAATGCCATCTTCTCTGCAATAATCTTTGAATTCATTGGATTCGTACTGGGTCCCATTATCAGTCCTTAATATCTTGATTTTCTTCTCAGATAGGTTTTCAATCAAGGCTTTGAAGTGTCGGAACCAGGTGAACACTTATCCTTCTTCTTCAAGAAGTAGATCCAAGTCTTACGAGAATAATCATCTGTAAAGGTGAGATAATATAAGTATCCTCCCGAAGAGTTTACGGGCATCATACCAGATATGTCGAAGTGTATCAATTGCAATATATATGTGGTCTTGCTATTACTTGAGAGGAATGCTCCCCTTATAAATTTTTCGTCTACACATCCCGGGCATACACCTTCATGCTCTACTTTGAACTCGAGCATACCTGTCACCATTTGTCTTACATTTGATAGGACCTTATAATGAAGATGGGAAAACCTCTAGTACCATAGTTCAAATTGTAGAGATGTGACGCA
>APFE030974965.1:86425-120310 GCA_000404065.3 Pinus taeda | reverse complement strand
CCCAATCAACGAGGAGAGAGAGAGGGAAATGTGAAGATGAGTGTGTCCAAATGAGGCTAAGTCACCTTCTATTCATATGCAATGTTGAGGATGAATAGATGTGACTGTTGGGCTTCTGAGCCAACATAAGTTTGTTGGCCGACCTTGACAATTTGACCATAATCAAAATAAATTCATAACTTCATTTGTACATGTCAGAATTGGATGATCTTTAGATCAATCCTACACCTCTTGGAGAGAGGAATCCAAGAAAAATATCAGTGGTCATAAATAAAATGACCGATGTGGAGTTTGGCCCTAGTTGCCAATTTTAACACATATGGTTTCAATGAAGCTTTTATTGCATTCCAATCTTCTGTCTTTGCTACATTTGTAGTAAATTCAAGTGCCATTTTGATCTATAGCAACCATTAACAAGAATAATAGGTATAAAAACGCAACAGAAAAATCACATAACCTACGAGCCACTAAGGGTTGGTGTATGATGAAAACCAAGTGTGAAATACATACACCACAAATTCATTGAAGGTGGCTATTAAATTAACTAGTATATTAATGCTAAGGGTAGCTGCTAAAAATATTAGAGTTGTGGACCAATAACTACTAGTGTAACCTTATTTAGAACTTGTCAATAAAAGCTACATGTTTGAACCAAAGTAAGTTACAATAAAGCACATGCAAAGCAAGAGTCAAATGATGAGTTTTTCAAATGAATGTGTTCAATAAAAGTTCATGAAAAGCAAGTTGTTTGTATGAGAAGCAAACACAATGGAACAATTAGCAAAGCCTACAAAGTGAGGTTACCAATTACAATAAATAATAATTTTCAAAGAATTTGTAATTTGTGTGCCCCAATATATTAGCCATCATGTCAATTAAGACAACTACCTAGTTAACAACAACCAAGCCAAACATTGAACCAAACCACCATCCATATGTCCAAGCATCTCCAAGGGATAAAAAAACCTATTTTCCTCATAACAAAGTGAAAATACTTTTAGAATAACCCCAAAAAATAAAAATAAAAAATAAAATAAATCTACACAAATTTTTATTTGCTAAATATTTATACGAAAAGGAGAAAATAAAAAAAAAAAAAAAAATAAAAAATAAAAAAAAACATCATTACACGTCACGTCATGGATATTAAATAGCTGTGTGCAACTTATACCCTATATCGTTCACACAAACATTATAGATCTCACGTCATGGATATTAAATAGCTGTGTGCAACTTATACCCTATATCGTTCACACAAACATTATAGATCTCCTTAGTACCACATTGTATAATGCACATGCCTTCTCTCAATGTGATAAGAAATTGTCATTTACAAGGCGCTTTTCACAATAAAGCAGGGATGAAATGATAAATAAAAATTTAATTGTAACTTATATTCACAATTTTTCCTATAAAATATTGTATATTCATGAGGCATGCATCAATGTTTTGCCAAATATTATGTAAAAATGACTTTTTAAAATCATTTGTAATTCAAAATTTTATTTTGACTGCTATTAGATTTATATTAAAACGAAAGGAATTTAAACAATTTCATAAAATTACATTTACAAAAGAGACCTGTAATACAATGGCAGAAATTTAAAATATTGGGGATATATTGCATTTCAGTAAGCCTGAACCTCAAAACCTCATTTAGCAAATCTCCCCGAGTACATATCAATTTCAAAGATTAATCATAAAAGTTACAATGTACAGTTATGACTTACAATCACCTTTGACCTGTTGGAAAGGTCAATGAGTTAGTGGAATTAAATCAGGGCTTCCATGGATTGGAAGCAAGAATTTAAAACTCTTCTAGGATATGTAGTCAGCGAGCTGATTACTGATCATATCCACCAAGTTGTAGATGAAACTAATGGACAGGAGGGTATTAATAGAATCATCAGACGTAGGACACGGAAGCCACATAGGAACCTTTCAAATATTTTAAATGTTTAATAACGGATGATCTCAGAGATGGGCAGAGAACTGAATCCATGAAACTTCCTGTGCAGTTGAGCTTGTCTGGTATTGACTTTTCAGTAGGTTCTTTTTCACAAGCAGCATCCAGAGCCACATTTAGACCATATGAAAGTGGTTCTGTCACAAAACTGTAAGCAGTGCACACAACTGTAAACTTCAATCCGTTGACAACAGAGAATAACACGTATATTATTCAAGAAATTTGAAGAAATTGCCGCCACACACGAACAGAACATAAACTAATTAACATATTTAAATAAAATCTATGTCCCTACATTATAATGAGGGGCAAAATAAATTTTCTTAAAAGAGGAAAAATATCGTTTAAAGAAATTGCCAATAGTGTGATTAACTACCGATCAGTCACAGTTTCAATAAGCTGCTATCAGCTTTCATAAATAAAATATTAACTAATAAAACAAATGTACAGTTTCTGCTTTATCCATGCTATTCCTGCTGTGCTGTTTGTATTTCGTGGATAAATTATTCTACGAAGAACATTAATTCAATCTTAAACATAAAAATCTCTCGCAGCACAACTGAAAGTCACGACAAGCATTTTTCCAAAAAGAAATACTTCTTATGTATTAAAAAAATGCTAACTACCCTCAGTTTACATGACAATGCTTTTGAAAACCATAGAATGTCATAGTCTTTAACAAGTACTTTTGAATGCTAAAGGTATCTTCTTATCATTTGCACCCAAATGAATCATGCCTAAATGTGCCTCTTATAACTCCTTCAACCTCACTTAAACTACAACTGATAAAGGGGCTCTCAGCCTAATGACAAAAAACATTAATCTATCCCCAGTAACAGAAACATTAAAATATCCCCCATAATCCCAACCTTGAAGAAGTCCTTTATTCCTTTCTATGGGAGTGTATAATAAACATAAAAACAAATATAAATAAATAATAACTATATAATGAAAGAGTGTATAATAAACATAAACATATATAAATAATAATAACTATATTAATGAAAAGAAGTGTATGTCCGGGAGTGAAAAAAGCACCCCCATTTAAATATTTTTATGGGTCCTCATCTATAATTATTCATCTTGTCATATCCTATTATTATTCTCACACATTTATTCAATATAATATCCAAATGGATTTCTTTATAATCCAATTATTTTGAATACCGTGATTTAAATTCGATTAGTTCGTCACATTTCGGATCAAAGTGTGATCCTGATTGTCACGCTTAACAACTTACCTATTGGCTTTGGACCACAACCACAGTTATTCAGAATTTCACTTATCCAATCTTTTGACCACACCAGGGATTTCCAATAAAAGTTCAGAATTTTTTATTAAAGAAGACTCCCGATTGCCAAGAAAAACATAAATAAATATATTGGGGAAAAAGAAAAGGATGAATTCCCATTGTCGTGCCTTAATTAGTGTACAGCAGATTATCAGTAGTTACAATAAACCGTAGACAATCTTTTCTGAGAACATCGCAGGACTGCTGATTAAAGCTATGTAAGAGACACAAGGATGCAGGGAGCAACGTGCCTCTGTCTAGGAGATTACAGCCCCATTGTAACCACAGGCTGCCGGTTTCACAGTTTGCAAGGACAATCCCAACAGGACCTGTATCTCCACCAGCAGAGAATCCAATCAAGGAATCCACTCCAATTGACACAGATCGACACCCTTACCCCACTGCCACTTTCTACTCGACAGTTATCCTTCCGAGCTAGCGGGTCGTTACGGTCGTCAGCCTTGATAGATAACCATGCAACATTTATCTCGTGATAATCATATGTCGGTTATACTCCACGATGCTATTACCCGGGTCGATACTAAGAACGATAGGCAATATAAATCACAAATTTCCATTTGTGTGTTATCTGCAAGGTGCCAACAGGGAGGAAGCGGTTGAATAATATACAATGATTACGTTGATAGATTGGTATATTTTGGAATTGGAATCTATATATAATAATTACGTTGATAGATTGGTATATTTTGGAATTGGAATCGACATACAATAATTACGTTGACAGATTAGTGATTGGTATATATTGGAATTGGAATCGATCTTCCAGATTGAAGATTGGAAATCAGTTCAATCATCCGTGTTCCCATTTAATCTCCATCTTTCAATGTTAAATTTGCACGGGGTAAACACCGCAGGTGCAGAACAAACATTAAAATTTAAAATAATTAAACCCCCAAGAAGAAAGGAATAATGCTTTTCGAATCTTGATCACACATCAGCGTTTGAATGCTGCACCTATAGTGGCTGCACTAATTTATTTTTATTTCTAGTTGATATAAGTGTGAAAGGGTACTCGTGTGGGTAAAAAGTAGGTAAGTAAGTGAATTTATTAATATCCAATTAATGAGCACAAAAGTAGGTCAATGGCACTGAAGAAGAGTACAGTCAATATGACTACAATGTGGAAGTGCAAGCGCAATGCTAAAAAACCATATATAGAGAGAGAAATCAATATGACTACACTGTGGAAGTGCAAGCGCAATGCTAAAAACAAATATGGAGACTGGTATATAAAAGACTGGTATAATACAAAATGTATATAAGAGACCGTGGTATATTACAAAATACTCACTAGTCTACATCACAATACAAAATAATAATGCCCTACTGAAAAGGAACGAGTGAGTGAAATGGTAAGGTCTAGCAATGGAGCTAGAGATGTCAGGGCCTCCTAAGTCTAATGACGGATGGTGAGGGTGGCAAACTGGGTATAGGTTTGTTGTCAAAGTCCCCTAGGGCTAGTTGTGGGTTCGACTATATGATCCTTGGGGGAATGTATGAGCAAGGGATACTCCTAGCATCCAAGGTCGAAAAGGAGAAACTCTGAATAGGTCTCTAGCCATACCTATGGAACTAGGAGGTGGTCGGACGTGTCATGGGTGTCTTGCTTCGGAGCTATCTAGAGCTAGTCCCTTTGATACTCTCATAACTTGCGAACTATTGAATGGTTCAACCTCCTCGAACTGGTCGTAATGGAATCTGTCGATCTCACCGAGAGGAAGGCTGAGAAGAGAGGCAAGATCTCATCCTTCTATTGTCTAGAGCATTCTAAACCTCTACTTGTCACTTGTGGCCCCGATATAATGAATACACATGAAAGTATGAGGTGATTGTCCTACTCATCCCAAGACAGGGCATGGTTTGTAGATGTTGAAATCTACGGTTGAAAATCTCCTTGATGAAGACTGTTAAGCATCGTTGGTCTTAGTACCAGAAGAAGGTAGAGATGGAGCCTCTCGAATCCCAATATAGACAATGATATTGTTCTCTGCTCTCATAGTATAGGGGGAACCTAAAAAGGAGGTGTGCTTATTGTACTCAGATTTGTTGTTGCATAATAATAATAATAAAACCCTCATCTGTTGCATCAGTTTTCACACATTGGGTTTTTCTGGGGACAATTGTCCAAAAATAATTGTCACAATTTTATTGTGTACGAGAATTTTCTCAGTTTCCAGTTTATTTCCACATCGTATTTTTTTTGTGAAAAATTGTAGTGTGATTTATTTGTTGTTTGTTGTAGCAAATAAACTACATAATTTAATCAATTAAAAGAACAAATTTCCAGTCGCTGCAATTTAAGGAAAATTTCACATGGTATCAAAGCAATTTTGAAGACAGATCTGTCGCTCAATGACGAGGAGAAATTTCGCAGGGTCAAAGGGAATTTTGCAGCAAAATATCTAGGTCTACGCAAAAGGCCAGCTAGGAAGTTCAAATTGTTGGACAAGGGATCGATCTTTGCAATTGCAGAGTGTAGGAAAAGTCGATTTGTTTAGAAGCAATTCCAGCAGGCAGTGGCATTACCGAAAATCAGTTCCAGTGAGTAGAACTGGGAATTCGTTAAGTAGATTTAGGCACAGTTGGTTAGCGAGAGTTTTCCAATAACAAATCAGTGACGGGTTGAGAACAAAAGCACACAAAATTACACTTTGGATGTCTTCAATAAATTCTCAAGAATTCCTCAATATGGCCATAGACAGATTTGATAATTAGGGTGCTAGAGAATTGTCTTCCAGATTAGAGGACGCATTTGTTTGCTTAACTAGCTCAGCTTCACAAGGAATCTAGTACATAGACAATGGAGCATCAGCCCACATGACAGGAGTTAAGGAATATTTCTCCGGCTACAATGAGGAGAAAATGCACTTCCAAGTAATAATGGGAAACAAGACAAAATGCACTCCAGTTGGGGTAGGTACGATTGACATAGAAAGGGAGTCAAGAGCAAGCACCAATGTTACAGATGTATTGCATGTGCCAGGATTGGGTATGTATCTGATTTCAGTATCCCAATTATAAGGGATATGATGTCCATTTTGTAGAGAAGAAGGTGTTCATCAAACACCAAAACGGGAGGAAGGTGAAACAAATTGGGGTACGAAGCAATAGATTATACAAGTTGCAATTCGACTCTCCAATGGCATTAGTAAGCATTAGAAGTAATAGAGGGAAAGACCTGAATGAGTTATCGCATAGGAGGATGGGACATTTACATCATGGGGCACTTAAAATGCTCAAGGAAACAATAACAGGCGTTCCAAAATTAGGCACAGAAAATGACGATGTGTGCAAAGGGTGTGTGCATGGGAAATATGCTAAAGCAGCATTCGCAAGAAGTGACACAAATCAAATGGTGTGTTACAACTTATACATTCAGATATTTGTGGCCCTATGTTCACTAAATCTATCAAAGGATACGAATACTTCGTTACCTTCATTGATGATCATTCTAGGAAAACCTGGGTCTATTTCCTGAAGACCAAGGATGAAGTCTTTGGTCGCTTCAAGGAGTTCAAGGCTCTAGTGGAGAATGCGACAAGGAAAAAGATTAAGGTGCTTCCCTCAGATAATGGAGGCAACTACACAGATAGTGACTTGATGGTGAAGGAGGGCATCAAGAGGGATTGGACAACTCCGTACAATCCACAGCAAAATGGGGTAGCAAAGCGGAAGAACAGATCTATAGTTGGGGCTGAAAAAGCAATGTTATATGACCAAGATTTGCCTAGGTTCATATGGGTGTCTGCATGTAATAAGGCAGTGTATATTCAAAACAGGGTTCCTCATATGACGTTGGGGAAGATAACACTAGAAGAAGTCTTCTCAAGAAAGAAACCAGGAGTCAGTCACTTCAAGATCTTTGGTAGCATAGCTTATTGCCATGTACCAGATGAGAAGCATACCAAGTTGGATCAAACTACAAAGACAGGTTACTTCGTTTGGTATAGCAAAACTCCAAGGCATACAAGATTTATGTTCTTAACAGCATGAAGATTATAGTGAGACGGGAAGTAAAGTTTATGGAGGATAAAGCCTTCAAGAATTCTCACGAGATGCCAACAGGTGATCAAAGTGAGCCAACAAAAGCTCCATTAGTTCAACAGCAGGGGCAGCCACAGGGATAGCCACTAAGACCACCGCAAGGCCAATCACAAGGATCTAGTACAGTAACCAATACCATCATATCCTCAGGTGCTAGAGATCTAGTGATTCCGTAGCAAATGAAGCAGCAAAGGAAAGACAAGGAGTTGGTTGATCCTCCCACCACTACTGGTTGAACCAGCAAGGAAGTTCGTTAGACATTGAGAGATGCAGACGAGTTCTTTGGAGCTCCAAGGAGGAACAAGAGAGAACGCTAACAACCAGACAGTTACCAAGCATTAGTGGCACAAGTTGAAGAACCTTCTAGCTATCAGGAGGTCGCACCGCATCAGGTGTGGATAGATGCCATGGTAGAGGAGTATAGTTCTATCATGACGAACGATGTTTGGGAAGTAGTGTCGAGGCCTGAGGGTAGGTCAATTGTTGGCTCTCAACGGATCTATAAGATCAAATATGTTGCAGGCAGCAACATGGAGAAGTACAAGGCTAGGTTCGTGGCAAAGGGGTATGTACATAAAGAAGGAATAGACTATGAAGATACCTTCACCCCAGTTGCCAAATACACTTCTATTCGTTCGATTATATCACTAACAACGCAGATGGGTTGGAAGATTCACCAAATGGACGTCAAGACAACTTTCCTAAATAAGGTCATAGAGGACGAAGTACATATAAAATAACCAAAGGGCTTTGAGACTCATGAGTGGGGCACACGTGTGCAGGCTTAAGAAAGCTTTGTACGGGCTCAAGCATGCTCCAAAGGCATGGTATGGTCAGAGTGACAGCTACTTACAGCAGATGGGATTCATCAAGAGCGACGCAAATCCAAACCTCTACTATTTGATGGTAGAGAATGAGCCACTCATCCTAGTATTGTATGTGGATGACCTCTTCTTGACAAGGTCATCAAGGCTCATAGAGGAATACAAGAGGAACCTGGCAACAGAGTTTGACATGAAGGATTGGGGTTGATGCATTACTTCCTTGGCTTGGAAGTGTGGCAGAAGGATGGGGATATCTTCTTTGGTCAAGGGAGATATGCTATAGAGATTCTGAAAAGATTCAGGATACAAGACTATAGACCCATGTCTACACCTATGATCACAAATTGGAGGAAGATAGATGCATCAAAGGACAAAGACGTTGACCCCACTTTGTATAGACAGCTTATCAGTTCCCTAATGTATCTGGTCAACACTAGGTCAGATATTTGTTTTGCAGTAAACACTCTCAATCAATTTATGGCAGGACCGAAGAGAGTGCATTGAACATCAACGAGGTACGTTTTGATGTATTTGTGCGACATGGTCAAGTATGGATTGAGATATAGTCGAGGTAATGATGTCAGACTATGTGGATTCACAAATGCAGATAGGGCAGGTAGTTCAGTGGACAAGAAAATCACATCAGGGTGTTGCTTTAGCATTGGATCAAGGGTTGTATCTTGGTGCAACAAGAAGTAGAAGTCAGCAACATTGAACTCTGCAAAAGCAAAGTATATGGCAGCCAACACAGCTACGTGCGAGGCTATATGGCTTCAGAAGCTACTAGTGAGCTTGCACAGTCAGAGGATACAGGCGACCAGTATCTACTATGATAATCAAAGTTGCATCAGGCTCTCCGAAAATCCAGTGTTTCATGATAGGTCGAAATACATAGATATCTGAAACCACTTCATCAGAGATCGTGTGCAGTGTGGAGCAAGCCAGCTACAACATGTTCCCACAAAAGAGCAGGTTGCAAATATACTCACGAAAGCTTTATGGAAAGCTAAGTTCGTATATTTCAGAGAACATATGGATATAGTGGAGAACCCTTTTCAGTAGCAAGGACAAGATTCAAAGTTAGTTCTCAATTACATTAGTTGTAGCAGGATGAGTTCAGTGTTAGCACTATGTAGAGTTGGCAGCAATACAACGTGTACAGTGTAGTGTGAGCGCAGCACAGATGCCAAAAGTGGTTCAACTCAGAGTAGCAAATGAATTAGAGTTGTGGGCAGTGACAGAATATCACAGTTGTCATACATCAGTGGTGTGTATGGGAAGAGATCTTATGAGACAAAAAGCATGGTAGAACACACCTTCCTCAAAAAGAGGGAGTGTTAGTTTTGTAGCATCAGACAGGTGTTCTAGTCTCAACTTTGGTCAGAGAGGCTAAGAAACACAAGATCTCCAAAACACAAAAAACGTTTATGAAGAAAACACCTAAAGACAACTCAATTAAGTTAATTGATCAATAATTAATTTTTTCCCAAGTCTAACTTAGGAAAAGTGATTAATTAACAGGAATTAATTTAGAAACGTGAGATTTTCCTAGAAACTCACATGGATCAACTCAGAAATGATCTTAGTCGTGGATGAGGACTTAATCATGGCTATTGGTGAGCCAATGAGAGATTATAAGAAGAGGTTGATCGGGTTGGAGCACCACACACCAGGGTAGTGAGTTTCCATGGCAAATCAAGCTACCCAATTGTAAGGGTCAAGAAGGGAGAAGAGTTTGAGCCAAAAGGAAGCAAAGGTGAGAAGGAGATCAGTAGTAGGATTACGGAGGAGTTTTCCAATGCCAGAAGAGTCAGCTGAGGGAGGTCGAAATTATCCACAAGAGGTTGTGCAGGGACTTGCGCAGAGCCTCAAAGGGACAAATTGATTCAGCCTAGCAAGAGGTCGATTCAATTAATGAGTTCTAAGAATTTCTTCCAAAGGGAAAGCAAATTTATCTCAAAGACAAAGGCAGTCAAATTCGGGCACACAGAGGTAATTCCAAGCAATGCAAAATTCAAACTATGCAGGGTCTGCGTAGAGGTTGACGAAGAGGCTGGGTTGGCGCTGATTGTGGGGTAAGATCAAGCTGAGATTGCTTACGAAGGAAGGTAAAATTCTCTCAATAATTTTGCCAATATTTTCCTTGGAGAGGATTGCCAGTTTCGCATCCATTTTACTGTACTCGAATTTGTTGTTGAAAATAATAACAAAGCCCTCATTTGTTGCACCGATTTTGCCACATTGGGTTTTTCCAGGGACAATTGCCAAAAAATAATTGTCAATTTTGTTGTGTGCTAGAGCCTAGAATATTCTCAATTTCCAGTTTATTTCTGCAATATATTTTATTTGTGAAAAATTGCAGTGTGATTTATTCATTGTTTGTCGTAGCAAATAAACTGCACAAATTAATCAGTTAGAAGAATAAATTTCCAGTTGTTGCAATTTAAGAAAAAATTCACACAACTCCCTTACCTGTCCCCCAAGGCCCCAACTGAATGAAACCATCATTTGTTCCAAGGGTGGGACTACCCTAGAGGAACTAAATCACGAATGATGGTTTTGAAATCTCAAATTACTGCACACTTCCCCCTTTGATGCAACTATGAATTGGTCTTGAGACAACTTGAGTTCATCCTGCAGAGATTTGGTGAGGTCAACATCAAGGAATATCTCCTATGTGGGTGGGAGCAATGTCAATCTTCTTTTGGCTTGGAAAGCTCTAAGTCAATTCTCTAACAACCGGAAACAAAGTAAGAGTGTAAAATTGGGCCCCAAAGTTTATGTCAACTAGGTCAGAGGAGCAAGATTATTTTATAGGTGGTCCCAGAGGGTTTTGAGGAGTTGTATGGGGATTGACTGGGATTGTTTGCCATTTTTCATCATCAAGATCAGTTTTGCATAATTCGATCCTTGTTCTGCTGCATTTCGATAATTTCCGTCAAACAGAGTTATTAGCAACCATATTTTAATTAATTATGCTTAAGGTGTTCTTTCGAGTTGATTACTTGGAGAAACACCTTAGCATAATAGCTCATTGGCATCGGGGCAAAAAGATCTACAGGGCAGAATAATAAAAAGGGGCTTTGCATGGAGGTGAGTTAAGCATTTTCTAGAGTTAAAAGTGGCTTTAATTAGTTAATAAAAGTCACTTTATTAAATAAAGAAAGGAAAAGTGTTTTTATTATTTAATTGAAAGAAAGTGGAAAAAACATTGGCAAATGTGGTGAACGAGCTATAAAAAGGGAAAATGAAAATTCACTCCTCATTCTTGCATTTGCTCACTTGAGAAAAAGAAATTTGGAAAACTACTGAGGAAGAGTCTAGGGTTTTTGAAAAATCTCATTCTGGTTGATAGTTTTGGCAATTCAATTATACACCCTAACTTGTTTGGGAGCGGTATCATTCAGATTTCATCATTGGGCTTCAATGTTTTCAAAGGAGAAGACGATAATGGCCGAGAGGAGATGAATACAAAGTGTTATCAGATGATTTTATGAGCTTATCTCTATCATTTCATATTCTCTATGCAGGCAGATCTCTAAGCTACATTTGGGTCCAAATTTCCTCTTTCAAATCAGGCTGTGGGCTCTTTCCTTCTTGCTGACCGAGTTTCACTGACTGTTGAAGGGGCTGAGTATTTTATTTGAGGGAACCAAGCCGCTGATATGTAGAAGCATGAGTTCCTTTTCCTGTGCCTATTTGGGCTGCCAAAAGAATTGACTAAGGACATGTTTGGAAGGGCTGTTGTAACCTTCAGTTCAGACCAACATTTCTATTTAGACCGAATTTCTAGATTGGTCCTCTCAGCTGTTACCTTACAGATTGACTGTTTGGAGGTTATTATTGCATAAAATATCAGAGGACGGGTTGTATGATCAGAGTTATTATTTCTGGATTGTATTTACTTTAAAAGACTGATTTCCATTGTTAAAGAGGCTGAGTTACAGACCCTTGAATGCGGACTACCTGGCTGGTCCATTGAGCTGCTATCCAACAGCCTGAGTGTTTGTAAAGCCTGCTGTCATTTGCTGCCATATATTTCTTAATATTGCTGTGGAAAATAATACCAGTGGTACGTATGTCCTCTAAATTTAATATCAATTAGATACCAGTTGTTATGAAGTATTTTATGGTGTTTATTTGGTATTGGGCACATTCTATTCGAATAAAACACTCAATAATTACACCTACAGCCATACCATTTGTGCGAAGTCGTTAGCATTTATCATGGCATGTCTCCTAATATTGTTGTAGCATGTTCTATCAATGAAATGCATCAATTTCTGAGTTTAATAAAGGTATCATACGGCTGTTGAAGTATCATTTGGGCATTTGTTTGGCACTGTATTCATTTACCAAACAATAAAATTCAAGGAAAATGCACCTACAACCATTAGCCTACAAACTGTTGACAAAATGTCACAGAAACCAACCCAAATAAAACATAGAAATTTAACTGAATTTTGAGATATTCCAAAAGGTGTATCTTACACCATACATGCCCGGTCAAGAGCGATGTCCTTCAGATCCAAAGTTGTTAAAATTGGCAACTAGGGCCAAACTCCATGTGGGTCATCTTATTTATGGCAGCTGATATTTTTCTTGAATCGCTCTCATCGAGAGGTGTAGGATTGATCTAAAGATCATCCAATTCCAATAAGTATTCATGGAGTTATGTGTTTATTTGCGTTATAAAACAATTCGTCAAGGTCGGCCAACAACCAAATAAACTCCACATGTGCTCAACGTTTTAGTATAAAGAGAGGTGGCCTTCAAGTCATTTCAACACACTTGGGATCTCTTCCTCTATCTACTTGTCTTTGGGTTTTAGAAGGAGGAGAGATCCTAAAGAATAACGTTGCCCTAATCCAGAGGACAGAAAGCCTGAACTGCTGGAAAAGCCGGAACTACCGGAAAAGCCGGAACTGTCGAAAAAGTCGGACAAGTCGGAACTGTCGGAAAAGCCGGAAATGCCGGAACTGCCAAAAAAATTGGAAAAGCCGAAACTACATGAAAAGCCGGAACTGCATGAAAATACGTAACTGCCAGAAAAGCTGGAACTGCCAGAAATGCCGGAAAAGTTGGAACTACCAAAAAAGCCGGAACTGCCGAAAAAGTCGGAATTGCCAAAACAGTCGGAGCATCTGTCTCCGAAGCGGAGCAGCATGCAAGGGACAGCTAACTAACATTGCGACAGTTGTATGGTACTTAGCAGCAAATACACCAAGCATGCAATGTTACAGCTAGCATGCAAGGGACAACCAGCATGCAACAACAAGCATGCTAGGGACAACAAGCAAGCAAGGGGCAACAAGCAAGCAAAGTGCAGCCAACACATAGGTCAGGATGGCAACATGGTGCAGCAATGGCACATAATGCAGTACAATGATGGGTACAGTCATGATTAATGAAGCGTGATGAGATGCAGCATAGTGATGATGGGTGCAGCATGGTGCAGCGTGGTGAGGCGCAGCATGATGACGAAACGCAGCGCAACGATAGGTGAACGAGTCACCTTGGAGAATTAGTTGAAGCAGGATGTCTTCAACTGATCTCATGTATCATCTTCTTAAAGATGATCTATGCTCTTTTCTAGAAAAAATCAAAGTGTTGACTTCTGTTGTAAATGTACTATCTTTTTCTCTCTCTCTGCTGAACTATTGAAGAACATATAAGAAGGAATTGATCAAGGGTTTCCCCACATTGGGGTTTGTCCCTGGCTAGCGTCACATCTTGTGTCCTCTTGTCTTGGCTTGTCTTCTACGATTTATGTTTATGTTCTATCTGCAGTTTACTTTAATGTTGATGTGATTGCTAATCTGGAAAAGATATGGAGCTAACTGTAAAAATCAATGTTGCACTAATCGTTATCGAGATAATTTCGGCGCAGGGAAAAAATCATAAAAATCGGAAAAAAAATCAGTAATAATCGGGAAAAAATCGTAACATACAAAAATTTTCATTTTTTCATTTTTTTTAATATCTAAACCATCTACAACATAAAATAAATACATTGACACGTAAATATGATAAAAGAACTAATATATAAGATGTTTAATATCATTTTTAGTGCTACATCACACATAACAGTGAATCATATCCTGAATAGTAAGTCCTGACTCCTGAGTCCCAAATCAGCCTCAAAATATCAACAAAAAATATAATAATGTATCTCATGAGTCATATCATGAGCAAACTTGGAATTAGTTTGAGACTCAAATCTTCCTGGTTGCTTAAAGTATATGCTTAGAAATGTAGTGTGCCTAAAGTCTATCTTTAGAAATGTAGGGCTAAGTGTAATTCTCCTCTCACTTAAGGTTATAACTTATGTTACAAGGATTGGTGCTAACGTTGAAGTGTTTCTTTGCTCCATATACCTAAAACAGACAAATCGATGACAGAGTAACTAAAATGACCTGGCTTCTTTGCACCTAAATTTCACCCTTGAAATCTTGATGTCCAGGTTTTTGAGGTCATTGTTTCAGATCTGAGGTTGTCTATGATGAGTTTGGCACAATTTATAGCATAATAAATCTTCCATTCTTGGTTTAAAACAGATTTACATGCATGAAGTTATTTCTGGTATCATTTCAGCACTGGTAATAAGGGTTTAGTTTTCTGAATAGTGGTCACATTCTCATCTTTATACACCATTTTATGAGAGTGTTCAAATATACTTGACATTCTTAATACATCTTCAAGCAGATTGATGCCTTGTCTTGTTAGACAATGTGGTGTTTGTGTTCGATAGTCATGTGTTTCTAACCCTGATTTTCACTAACAGCACTGTCAATTTAACAAAGGGGTTTCCATTAACATGGTTTTGATCTTGAAAGGAAACTACACTTATGCACATAATAACTCTTGAGTCCTGAATAAATGGTTTTCAATACATGATTAATAGCACTCATCTAAACATGCTGAAAAGGTTAAAATTGTTCACTGCTGGAGTACGCTAAAACACAGCTTATACAGTATGTGATCTCTTGACATTGCTGCCAACACTTGCACTCTTATCACTGCTCATTTGTTACATTGTGAATGGTTGATTCTTATGGTCATAACCTGTTTGAACCTACACATACACTTGAGTATTTGAAGAAACATTTCACTGCTAAGAGATTCTTTTCACACAGCATATATATTTACGGAATAGCTATGCAATCACTTGTGTTTTCATCACTGTCGGATATTCTAAATCTGTCATCTCTCACTGACAGCGAACTGTCCTGAGTATCGTTGATGCATAGGATTGGCCATTGTCTTCATAACATTAATAAGAAAAAAAAATCGTGTTTTTCTAGTTACAAATCGCGCTGCCCAACATAGCCACAATTTTTTCATAAAAATCGGCCAAAAAAATAAAAATCATTTTTTTCGTGCGATTTTATCGTTTCTTTTTTAAATCGCGATAAAACGATTTTATCACGAGATTTTCGCGATTAGTGCAACACTGGTGAAAATTGAAATAAATTACTCTAAGCATAGAACATACCTAAAATTAACAAAAGTGTCATGAAGGAAAGAGGTGCCCAACTATAAGGGGTCAAAAGGAGCTAGTAGAGGGGGCAACCCACGTACTGTAAGATTAATCTATCAACTATGACAAAGGCATTCATCATTCAATTTTGTTTGTATTACACCTTCAATGAGTGGGTGTGGTTGTTCACTTGCCCGGACAACTTCAACCCAAGAATTAAGTTTCTGCTGCTACATCTTTGTCTCCTGTTGAAGGAGGTCCTGTTGTGCTCTCATCTCATTTTGCAGATTTTTGATGTTTGAGATCTCTATTTGGAATGTGTGGGAGTCAATATTTGGTTGTTGCAAGTGTATGTTTTCCTGTTTTTTCATTTTTGAGACCAGCTGTTTGAGGTCAAATACTTTCGAATGGAGTTCTTTGCTTTTGTTCTCTAGGAGATCCATCATCCATACCACATTTTTAATCTGAGATGTCCAAAAGTAGAAATCTCGCTCCATGGCAATATCTGTAGCACTATAAACTCGGTCTTTGAGGGTTAACAAGGGGAGCTTTCCATTACTCGACCTGACCTGGATGTTGAATTTGCAGAAGTTAAAATGTCCTCCTGGTGATTGTTCTGTCCACTGCTTAGAAGTTAGAACCTCTTTTCAAATTTGTGAAGGAAAAAGGAGACCGAGACTCTCCTAGTGAAGTGTAATAGCAGTGCGAAGGAGGAAGATAGTGAAGGCCGAAGAGTGCAAGAGATAGTGACAAGTGTCTTCAAGAACAATTGAGTCAAGTATTTTGTCAAGGGTCTTGGTATTCGTCAATAAAATAATCTATAAGAAGAGATTGAAGGGTTTTCCTCTCAAGAGGAGAGGTTTCTCCCTGGCTTGGAGCCTACATCTTGTGTACTTTTATTGTGTTGATCTCCTTGTTTTGGTAGCTGGTTGATGATTGAAGAATACACTATAATAATAAGAAGAAGAAGATAATTCTAAAAAGTAAAAAAGACATCTCAAGCAGTTATCATTGTTAGAAGAATCATTAATGTCGTTTTGCCTTAGATTCTTCCACAATAGAAACAAATTAGGAAAGCATTTGGTGTTGTTTTCTACCAATACAACTCAAGTGATGTTGCATTTTAATGCCCATTTAATAAAGAACAACCCTCAAAGGGTAATTAAGAGAGAGAGAGAGATCAGATAATAGAATAGATGAGGTACAGAAGGAGGTGGAAAATAACAGCAAAAAAAGCCAAATTGTACACCTTAGCCAATTAATCACCTACAAAAATCCTGACACTTATATTTTTGTATAAGGTGCATTTTGTTTTGGAAAAAACACAAATTTTAGACAGAACTGTGCATGTGCCCAAAAAACTATAGGAATTTACAAGGTAAGTTCCTTAGATAGAACACCAAAGGACATCGCTCACAAACAAATCACAGATCAGTACACCAATATTCTTGACATGGTTAAAACCCTCAAAGAGGGAAACAGTGCACGGCCTAAGCCAATGCGGCCACTTCAGGAAATTTATTAATGTAAAAGAAAGAAAATTTACATAAACTCCTCTCATGAACAGTCACCTTACAAATGGCCCTCCATGCTCTTTAAATAGAGATCATGGACCAATCAAGTGTTAAGTCACGGATCAAGTGTCGGTAATACTAAGGAGAGAATGAACCATCGAATAACTTCATGTCCAGAACATATTGTGATCGTCAGATTGTAAGTTACAAAAGTACATAGTAAAGAAACACATTTTACCTAACTCTACACTAGACCAAGTTATACTTAACTATTTCCTATGTGTTGGAATATCCTAACATCCCCCCTTAAGAACAACTTGGGAAGAATTGAAGGATGTACAAATATGACACAATAGGAGAAGGAAGGAGGCATAAGAGCCTATCCCCCCTTAGTCACAACTTCTTAAACTCCAACCATAAATCGAAGTTTAGTAAACCTCGCCTCTATGAGAGCCTTTGTAAAGATGTCTGCGACTTGATCATCGATTGAACAATATTGCACTTCAAGAACATGGTCATGAATGAGCTTTCTGATGAAGTGCATGTGGAGTTCAATGAGTTTGTTGCGTTGATGTTCGACTGGATCTTTGCATAGTTGAATGGCACTTTGATTATCACACCAAAGTGTAGTCGGATGTTGCTGGTAAAATCCAAACTCTAACATGATCTAACAAAGCCACAGGGCTTCCTTACTAGCTTCTATGGCACCACGATATTCTGCTTCTGCTGAAGAAAGAGAAATGGCACTTTGTTTCTTGCAAGCCCATGTAATAGGTCCAGAACCAAGAGTGAAGACATAACCTGCAGTAGACTTCCGATCATAAGGGTCACCAACCCAATCAGAATCAGTGAAACCAACCAATAGAGGAGATGCTTTTGCACTATAATGAATCCCAAACTGAACTGTACCTTGAACATAACGAAGTATTCTTTTAGCTGCTTTCCAATGACTTTCATGTGGGTTTTGCATAAACTGAGCAATAAGGCCAACAGCAAAGGAAAGGTCAGGACGCGTATGGGTCAGATACAAAATTTTTCCTACAAGTTGACGATATAAGATAGCATCAACTTCAGGGGAAGTACAAGTGACTGAAAGTTTGGCTCTAGACTGAAAGGGAGAACGAGTTGGCTTACACTCTTCCATGTGGAAGTGGCATAGAAGATCACAAGCATACTTGGACTACGAAAGGTTAATACCTTCCTTGGATTGCAAGACTTGAAGACCAAGAAAATAATGCAAGTGTCCTAAGTCTGTCATTTCAAACTGCTTTTTAAGTCTAGACTTCACATGGTTTATAAGGTTGGGATCACTACCAGTGAGGATAAGATCATCAACATAAAGAACAAGAATGATAAGAGACTTACCCACTTTCTTGGTGTAGACATTATTGTCAGAATGACACCTAGAAAAGCCAGTGTCTAAAAGAAAGCTATCAATTTTGGTATACCAAGCTCAAGGGGCTTGCTTGAGACCATAAAGGGATTTCTTAAGCCAACATACAGGGTTGGGGTCTTTTTGTATAAAGCCAAGAGGTTGTTCCATATAGATTTCTTCATTCAAGTCCCCATGCAAGAAGGCAAATTTAACATCCATCTGATGGACTTCCCATTTGAAAGAGGTAGCAAGGGAAAGAACAAGGCGGATAGAGTTCATTTTGGCAACAAGAGAGAAGGTTTTAATATAGCCAATGCCTTCAACTTATGAAAAACCCTTAGCAACAAGGCAAGCTTTATGTTTATCAACTTTTCCATCTGGTCCAAACTTTGTTCTGTAAACCCATTTGCATCTAAGAAGTTTTGTCCCTTTGGAAAAGGAACAAAATCCCATGTATCATTTCCCAATAATGAACGATATTCTTCATTCATAGCTGCGTCCCAATCTAGATGGCCTGAAGCTTCTGCAAAGGTGTCAGGATCATAGTTTTCAAAACCGTTTTAAAAAATCGGTTACCGGTCTAACTGGCTGGTTAGCAAGGCCGCCGGTCTAAACCGGCCAAAAAACCCGGTTGGAAAGGCCCTTTCGCCCATTTTTTGCCCTAACCGGTGTAAAACCGGCCGATTCCGTCCTAAACCGGCCGGTTTTAGGCATGCCCACCGAAACTTGCAAAAAGTGTATTTTTGATTGTGGCTTAGGGGTTTTGGTGGGAAACTAAGGGTGTTTCAACCCTAACAATGTTGGCAATTAATGGTAATGTTAAATTCTTAAAGTAAAAGTGACATTTCCTTTAATTTTTATTTTCATCCTTTTACTTAAATTTTTAACATTACCATGAAATGACTCAGGATGTTTGAGAGTGGTTTTGACCTCATTGGATTTCATATGGAGAAACTAGAATTTTAATTTCACTCAAAATTCAGCAGACTTAATGGTTTTCAAGATTTCATGGTTTGGGGGTAAACAATAAATGCAATCAGAGCTCCAAATGATGACCAAAACTCCTGATCTAGATCCCATTGTGTTGGATGATATTGATCCAACATCAGAATGGGTGGAGGAGACTGAAGAACCTGTGTTTGAGGCTGATTTTGATATCGACATGGCTTTAGCAAGGGTTGAAGCAGATTATGTGGTGGCATCAGAACCAGGATCAGTAGCGGCATCAAGGAAAGGGAAAGAACCAATGGAAGGCACTAGTCATGAAGGTTGACAAACTCGTGCTTCCATTAGGTCCACTTCTATTGTCATTGGTGACATTGATACTAAGGTTGCAGATCAGGCTGAGGCATCCTCAGACTCTGAACTAGATGATGTCTATGTAGCTCCTAATGATGATCCTGTGTCTAGTAGTGGTTATGAACTTGATGATTGATCATGTGTACAATGTAGGCTTGTAGTAGGCCAATGGCTTCATAGCTTACAACATTGTTTTTAGACTTCATAGGCCATTTAGAGCCTCATTTCTTATGTATTTTGCTATTTTTTCGATGATATGTATTGCACTCGGTGCCATTTTGATATATTCACCTTTACATGGTATATAAATGAGCAAACTTTGCATATTTTATCTCTATTGGCTTGGAATCATGGTTTTACATCTTAAAAATAGTTTTGTTTCATTAAAAAATAATTATTTAATGTATTTTTTTAAAACCGGTTCGTTTAGACCAAACCAGTCCCAGTTAGACCAGTTCCGGTCAGTAAACCGGTTCATTAGGTGGACCGGTCCGGTTTTAAAAACTATGGCCAGGATCATAAGTCGTTGAAGCTTGAGCCAATAAAGAAAAGGCTCTATCGAACTGAGAATGTGTACGTCGCTTATCTGTAGGATCACCTGCAAGAGCACTTGCTACATCCCAAGTAGCACAGAGCCATTTTGGAAGCTGAGCAACTGAAGGAGGATCCCGAGAAGGTGGGGGAGGATTGTCATCTTCATTGTCATCAGATGAAGAATAAATATTTTCAGAGGTAGAAGGGATAGAGAGAGGTGGCACATTCGTTGAACTAGGCTCGTAGGCTGATATATTTTCAGCAAACTTTACATCTCATCTAATGATAACATTTTTGGACTTAGGTGGAAGAAGTTTGTATCCTTTGATATCTTCAGAATATCCAACAAAAATACATTTTTCACTCTTAGGTTCTAAGGCTTTATGTTTCTCATCTGGAATATGGGCCCATGCTTCACTTCCAAAAACACGAAAGTGACTTACATCTCATTTAATTGAGCTCCACGCTTCTTCATGAGTGATATTCTTTAAAACCTTAGTAGGAGTCCAATTTACTATGTAATTTGCATAGTTAATTGCTTCAGCTACACCATTTTGTTGTGGAGTATATGGAACACTATGTTGTATTTGAATTCCATGCTCAGTGCAAAAGTTGATGAATTTGTTGTTAACATATTCTCCGCCATTATCAGATCTTAAATTAAGAATTTGATGTCCAAATTGTTTCTCAACAAAGGCCTTAAATGCCAAAAACATGTTAAAGACTTAAACTTTTGAGTTTTAGGAAGTATACCCAAGTGCGTCTGGAGAAATCCTTAATGAAAGTTAGGAAATTCTTGTAGCCAGAGAATGAAACAACTGGAAGTGGACCACATAAATCACTATGCACAAGTTGTAAAGGGGTTGAGGCGTGCCAAGAGGCACGTTTTTCAAAACTATCCCAATGATGTTTTCAGAGTACACATCCTGAACAAAAACTATCTCTGCAAGTTATCAGAGGAAGACCTATCGCCATATTTTATTTATATAGATTTTGGAGGGAAGAATAGTTTAAGTGACCAAATCGCTCATGCCAAAGTTTGCTCACTTCATCATTATGAGCAACAAATTCTGAGGGAAGAGTTGATGACCCAAAGTTGTTAAACTTATACAACCTTGTAGAATCATTAGCAATTCCAATAGCTAAAATCTGTTTAGGATCTCTTAGGTCCTTAATTACAACATCGTGAGGTGAAAATTCAACGGTTTTACCTTCACCTGAATGAGTTATCTGATATACAGATAGAAGGTTGCAGGATAAGGTAGGAACACATAATACATCATTATATTGACCATTGTCTAGATGAATAGTTCCAGTACCTACAACACTAAGAGATCTCTCATCACCAACAAATATATTTTTGGTGTTACAATCATTTAAAGAAGAAAACATGGCTTTGTTTTTGGCCATGTGATAAGAAGCTCCAGAATCAATGAGCCACTCATGAGAATGAGAAGAATGAGATACATTTAGTGCATAATCTGACCGAGATGCTTGACAACCACATGCAGAAAGTGTTATTCCTGAAGATGAAGTTGAAGTGTGCTCCAAATGGATGTTATGCTACTTCATTGTTGCTTCCAAGGCTTCCATCTTCTTAAAGCATTTGGATTCTAAGTGGCCATCTCGATTACAAAAGTTGCAATGTCTATTAGTGTTCTTCCCTTTGTTTTTATTTGCCTTATCATTTTGTTGAATTGATTTTTTATTTTGAGACTAAAAGTCTTTAGGAACCTTGGTTGCTTTTTAGGATGTTGCTTCTTAAGATTCTTTGTACTTGGTTGCTGTTGGGCGGCTAAGGCTTTCTTAGAAGAGTTTCCAAGATTAAAAAGACCAAGATGTTTTCTATGTGTCGAAATATCCTAAGTTCTAACATCCCCCCTTAAGAACAACTTGGGATAGGATTCAAGGATGTACAAATATGACACAATAGGAGAAGGAAGGAGGCATTACAGCCTATTAAAACATGGCTATAAGGTGCACTTCCACAGGGTTCATTTTTCATTTTTTCAGTTGTCTATGATTTTGGCAGAGAAAACTTTCAGCATGGTTTGAGAAGGAAAACTTGTCCTCCACCTGGTGTTAATCTATATATAGATTTAAATGAAAAAATGAAATTATTTGTGGTTTCAGAGCTTGCTACCTTTTGCCCTTTTCTTCCAATTTCCCAGCTAATTACCCCCAATATTTTGTTCCCAATTCCAAACCTTTAAGCATTGCTATTGATTCACTAGAAATCTAGATAAAAGTGACTATGGGTAAGCTAAACAAGACAGTGCATCTTCTAAATTCCAAAACCAAATCCAGTATTCTCACCTGGCCTCAAAATTTTCCTGGTTTGCACCAATTGCTGCACAAATTCCGCTAATAACCCAGGGGGGGAGAAATCCCTCTTTAATCTCAACAGTATACAACACATTTGTGGATCCTACAGAAAAGCATTTCTCAGCACAATCAAGTGTTTGTTCAACAGGCTTTATGGAAGGTTTACAAACTGCTTCTGCTCGCTTCATTTGCTTGCAGCTAACCTGTGAAAGATGAAAGTTAAATACAGGCATGAGGCATCTGTCAAAGCTATTTAGTAAACATGGTCATAATCTTGAAGTAACAGTTACGATTACTCACTTCTGGCACATGAAGTGATGCATTCTGAAATGCCACTGGTGAATATAATAATGGAACATCAACACAAGCTACTGAGCTGAGAAATGACCTGTGAACATTTGTGATTCGGATCAAATTCACTCATACAAGTGTGATTATGTTTCAATACAAGAAGTAGGAAGCCCACATGCAAAAGCAAATGGAAAAAGGTACCTGCCTGTGATTAAGCAAGAAATCATAGAGTCCATGTACATTTTCATTTCCAATAAATGCCAAAAGTGATTGAGAAGTATTGTCAATATCAGGCATGGAGTCAACAACTCGAGTCTGCATACACGTGTTCAAAACCAATTCAACTTGAATGACTTGAAATCTCTAAAGACTGTAATTCCTTATAAGGCTAGAACAGAAAATTTGTGGTCAGAGGGATTTTAATAATTGAAGAAATAAAACCACTTTTCAGTCCATGAGAATAAAACACTAACCTGCCCAGGATTTATTTTCTCAAACTCGGATAACTCTTGCAAATCCTCTGTTGTAGCTTGCTCCACTTCCATGCTACAGAGAGGCATAGAGAAGCCTACATCCTATATTGAAGGCATGAGCATTTTATAATAACAGCCTATGAATGCTTACAAAAAAAAACCACGGTGCAAACAAGTCGTCAATAACATATGTTTCAAATGAGCAGACCGATGCATTACCAATATTAAGACATAGATAAATTCTAAACGGAACCTTGGACACATATAGAGGGTATCAATATAGCTCACAGGTTTGGATTACGAACTATCAGTCAACTTATGTCCTTAATTTTTCCAATTAAAGAGATTGAAATTTTACTGAGATAAGAACCAGAAGATTCAAAACGAAAACAAATGTCATCCAAACATGCAAGAAATGAAATTAGAGTCTCTTTTCATATCAAATCATCGATTCTAAGTTGTAGCTTACGATAAAGTTTGCACAATTTCAAATGTCTTGATAGATATTCGAAATGTATTTATTTCATAGGCTTTCAATAATGTGAAAACCAACAAGGAGGTCAATCCAGTATGTTATTTGAAATCGATTGGTCATATTTCCCGTCACGATATTGAATTAGTGCAAAACAGAACACTCAAATAAAGACATTAGCTCATACAAATACGCCTTATGATTTGCTATTCAAATAATAGAACTTTCTAAAATAAGCTCTGAAATGCATAATCCATGCAAATAAAATTCATTAAATATTAAGCCAATGTAGTTTTAAAATCCAATTGAGACAATTCAAAAGGTAATTGTTAGCAGCAATTCTAGTCAGGAAATCATTCAATGCCTCTCTCTCTCTCTTTATATATATATATATAATATCCATCCCAAGGTTAGTTGCTGCAACACCCTGCAAGTAATTTAGAAGCCATCAATGGTGTTCATGCGCATAATAAATGTGTTGTTTTTCCCAAAGTAATATCTGGATAATTACAAGCTTTCAACTTTTCAACTATACTTTCAAAAGGCTTTTGGACAAAAAAAGATACACGACTTTGATGGTAAGATACTCAACACCTATTAATCTAGGATATAAAATTGGAACTATGCCAGTAATGCATTTTAATTCAAAATTGTTTTTGATTAACTTGCATTCATTTCATGATGTCAATTTATAATTTATTTTTTAATTTAAGTCTCATTAACTACTTATAAATGGATAATGACATCACTTCATCAACAAATAAAGGTTCTTGCACGGTGTTGGTGCATCCTTTCAGTCAGAGCTAATAAAACCAGGGGGTTGGTGCCTCCTTCCAGGCTTTGCTAGAGAATCTTGGAAGTTGGTGGTTCTTGTTTGATAGTTTTTGGATGACATGATAGCATCGAACATGTGTTCTAGTCTTGATTTGTGTCTAAGAGGCTAAGGAACTCAAAATCTCCAAAACCCAGAAAAGGTTTCAAAAGAAAACACCTAGAAACCACTCAATTAAGTTAATTGATCAATAATTAAAAAATGTCTAAGTTTAACTTAAGAAAATTGATTAATTAACAGCAATTAATTGAGGAGATTGACTTATGCTCTAGAGACTTCTAAAAAATGACTTTGATCAAGTCTAAGATGATCTTAGCTATTGATCACAATTAGATCTTGGTCGTTGATGCTCCAGCAAGAGATTATAAGAGAAAGTCGATGGGATGGAGATAGACACACAGTTGCAAGAAAGAGAGCAAGGCAGATTGAGCTACCTAGTGCGCAAAGATTCAACTAGGGAAGAGTTCTACTCAGAGGGAGAGCATCGGAAAGAGGAAGTAGCAGAAAAATTCTTGAGGAGAATTTTCCAACATTTCTCCAGTGTCGGAGAGGCAAGAGAGAGGAGGTCAAATTAACTGTAGAGAGGGCTGAAGCAGCCACTACAAGCAGCCAAAAACCCTAGTGCGAGTGCCGAAAGAGAGGTCATTTCAGTTGTTGGAGGTGGGGAGATCATCTTGGAGGCAAAGCTTGTCACTTCCAAAGGCAGAGGGAGGTTGGACAGTTGAGTTAGAGTCGAAGTGCAGACAATGCAAACTACCCCGCCAGGCAGTGTGAATTCTAGGCAGAGGGTGAGTTGTCAGAGAGAGGTTCGAGCAAAGGCCATAGGGGCTAAGTTGATCTACAGAGGGAGAATTCTTTCTTAGCTATTTTGCCAGATATTTGTTGGAGGATAGCCAGTTTGGCATCTAGATATTGTACTCTCAAAATTTTGCTACATAATAAAATAAACCCTCATTTGTTGCACTGGTTTCCCTTTAGCGGTTTTTTCGAGGACTTTTCAGTCCAAAATAATGGTGTCAATTTTTTTGTGTTTGCATCTATTTCTCATTTCCTCATTTTACTTCTGCAACATATTTATATTGTGAAGAATTGAAATGTGATTTATTCGTTAATTGTCGTAAACAATTAAATTGTTAATCAATTAGGAGGATAAATTCCATTTGTTGAAATTTCAAGGAAATTTTAACATTGTTGATGTAATCTCTGAGACATATTAAAAGTGTTTTGCGACTTTCTCCTATTTGGATTTCCATATAAAAATCTCATGTACTGTGTATGATGTTATGCTTTGTTGAATGGTATTGTTAATTGTTAATGTTTACATGATATGTTCAAAATGGTAAAAAGTGTCCAATATTGATTCACCGCCTCCCTAAATATTGGTGAATATTCCAACAATTCATATCAAATTGAGTTCCCTCAATTTTAACCTAACAACTAGAAGGCAAATCTCAAGAGAACAAAGGTGGGAAAGTCAAGGAAGCACGCATCCAAACGATCAAACAAAGTCTACGGCATTGTACTAGTTTTAGAATATGTTACAACTAATGAAGAGAAACAAGTTGGTCCAACTCCTTTTTCCGATTGAACAAAATATGAAATATAAGAATCCATAATGGAAATCTATTTGAAAGCTCTTGGATATTATATATGGGATTATGTTACTTTTGGAAACACATCTACTGATGAATAAAAAAGGTACAATACAAAAGCAATGAATGTCATTCTAAGTGCTCTGCCAGATTCTGTGAAAACCAAAGTGGATCAATGCTCATCAGCCAAAAGGCTTTGGAAGAAGCTTTGAAATCTTTACTTATAGAAGCATGCAGATCAAGATGAAGATGATGATCATGATCATGAAGAAGAAGGAGAAGTGGACATAAGAACAAGGAAAAAATCATATACTGAAAAAAGAAGTTTCCCTCCTAGGACTTCAACTAGAGGAGGCAAAAAGGGAGAAAATTTTTTGAAAAGTCGGGTTTAGGACTATTAGGCAAAAGTTATTCAAAAGCTAAAAGAACTTGACGTAGCTCTAACTGAAATAAACATGCCTAATGAATGGCAAAAGGAGCAAATGCAGGATGCTAAAAAGAAGAATCATATCATTGATGAAAAGGAACAATAAATTGCTCGCTTAAAGACGAAGGCAAAAGAAGTAGAAAGAAGAGAAGGTACTTTAACAAGTGAAGCTCCATGCAACGAAAGCACAAGTTCCAAGCCCCCATAGAGAAAGGTTGAAGAGACGCCTGAAAGCAAAGTCATCATTCTTCAAAGTGAAAATCACAGTGGGAGATAGAAGGAAGATTGAAAGTGTTGTTGCTCCAAGGAGTTGAGCTGATGAATTCAAGTACAAAGATCTGCAAAGGATTGAACCTCCTCCAAGAAAGAATGTCTTCAGAAGATCAACTTCATCAAAGCAAACCATCTCATCCAAATACCCTAGTATATTTCCTAGTTATTGTTTTTCATGTACAAATTTTCGGCATAAGGCTAGGGATTGCAAAGCTTATGACAGGGATGATAATCAGGTCATTATCAAACCCCTGGAAGCAAGTTTACAGGAACACAAGATAAATATTCAATTGGCATCATCAACAGAAAGTATAGGTTTAGAGAAGAAAACAAAAACAAGAAGAACAAGTGAACGAAGAAATCCCAAAGGCCATGCTCACAAGATTTAGAAAGTTACAAGACCATACAAGTACAAAGGAAGATGTCAAGGTTGAGAATGACCTTGCAGCAGAGCAAATCTATATATCATTCTAAACAATCTAGCTTGGACACCTGCAATGTTGTGAATGTTGAAGAAGGGGAGTGTAAGTAGCAGCAACTACAAATTTGAAGATCTATCCTTCGAGCAATTGTTTTGGGAAAGTTGATTCACAGCGGTTTAATGACAGATTTGTGGAATGTCTCATATCAAATAGGTTGATTTATTCAGGTATAGTTCAATGGCTCATGATTATATGTATTGCAGCAAATTTGAAGAAGTAGTCAGAACAGCGAAGTGACAGATTAATCAGCATTACAAAAGTTTCATTGCACATGGACAAGGATGGATTTATGAGACATCTGAAAATCGAGATCAATGAGAGTTGCCCTTTCCCATGGATGACAAAGTGGGGAGAGAAATCAAGAAAGGAAGATTAGAAGCATGGAGACATGGGGAGCAGTAATCGTAGGGGGAATATGAGTGTTGCTATCAATCACAAAGGGGGAGATTGTTGAATGGTGTTGTCATTATGCATACTTTAACTTGAATGCTTTTAATATACATAAATGGATTACAATAATTGGATGTTCCAATGGACAAGAAGCCTCGAAAGTGAAGGAAGCTCAAAGCCTACAAGCCCCAATGGTATGATCAAGATGCCCTGCACTTGTTGAGATAAATGAATGGGTAGAGCAATGAATTTGCAAGCAAGACCATCACAGGGTAATAGTACTCGTCATGTCATTTCCTTATGGTATAGGTTGTACGCCACGTGGTTCCTCACGGTTGAAGAGATATGCCCTCTCAAAGCTAAAGCCCCAAAGCCTGGTCATGGTGCCCCAAAATGGATGATGGCACAATCCAAAACATTGGCATAAAAAATTAAATGAAAATATATTGGGCTTTGATAAATTTTATTATATTGGGCTTTGATATATTGGGCTTTGATACCATGTTTGTATGTTCTTGTAAGCCGCTATGTATTTCCATGTATTTGTTGCTAAGGCAATCATATTGTTTAGTAATCCAATACTCGATAAGTGTAACGGAGGAATATGTATATTGGTTGAGATGATGAGAGTGGATTTGTTGCCACTAGAGTTGATAGTGACATGTATTGTTGAGTTTAATATGTATCGTTGAGTTATGTTATTAATTTGATTGTGTTGTATTCATATGTTGATCGACAGAGTGTCGAAGTAGATGCTGCTACTAAGGTCTTAAGCAAAAAATGGTTGTATTTCCGAGTTGATGATCATAGTAAGTATGTTGGTTGCTGCCAGAGTTCAAGATGCTGCTAGGGTTTTACATGATATTGATGAGCATATCACTTGATATGTTGCTGAGTGATTTGTGTGGCAAAGAGGGATTGTATTGTAGTCTTTAGATGGTGATCAAGTGTCGGGCAACGTGTTTAGCTATTATATTATAATATATTATCTTAGGGGTGGTTGGGTGGTGCACTGAGGAGACTGAAGACTCCTTCAGGTTGGACCCTGAGAACATCTTCAATTATATATCATTTTTGGGATTCAACTGCGTTAAGTAAGTCATTCACGTATGACCATTTCCATAAGAGGTAGTCGTAACTGACTAATTTCTCATGATTTTTGAATAGTTCACTTAGCACTCATTGCATCGGGTGATGCTCACAGGGGTGAAGGAGTGGGATTGAAACTAGTGAAATGTGGAGAACGAATCACATAGCATCAATCATCACTTCCGGGGCTTGCACCCGGTAACCAGGACTTCCCAGGAGGTCACCCATCCCAGAACTCCTCTGGCTCAAGCGCGCTTAACTGTGGAGTTTCCCCACAATCAAGCCCACTTAGCTTGCTACCCCATTTGCAAAACCTTAGCAAGTATTGTGCCTCATGAACCATTCAATTAGAGATCCCTCCACTCTTTTTTGAATTTAAGTATGGGGGTTTACGCAGTGCATTATATTATATATCACATCATAATACAGAAACAAACACATGCACAAGAATTAACACATCGACACAAATATTTTGGACAATGAGTCCGAGGAAAAACCCAATGTGGGAAAACTAGTGCAGCAAGGGATGATTTTATTATTCAGCAATTTCTCAGTATAACAAGGTGCCAAACTGGCTTACCCAACAAAGAGAAAATTCTTCAACACTTCCCCCTTGTCTCAGCGTCAGCCTAGCTAACCTCTACATAGCTTCCAGACCCTCTACATCAGCCCCTGCCTCTTTGCATCAGCACTAGTCCTCTCTGCATCTCCCACACAGGCCCTCCAATGATTGCGCAGTCTTCATCCTCTGCGTCTACCTCTCCAACCTCTGCGTTGTTCCCTTAGTGATGTTCCCGACTCTCTCTTCCGTACTTGTTGCCTCCTACTGCTCTCCAGACCACTAGTTCGAATTTCTCAGCTAACCTCACTCCAGAAATCGAACTGACTGGTCTCCCTCTGACCCTCAAGCCTCTTTTTATATTTTTCCTTTTGGTCCTTCAATGGTCGAAGATTAAATCTCTAATCAACAGCTAAGATTAGATTTGGCTTGATCCATGACTTTTGGAACCTTCTAACCCAGTTTTATATTAATACCCATTACTATTTTATTTTTCCTTATTTTAGACTTGGGAACTCCATTAAAAATATTAATTATTTTAATATCTCCCAAACTGGTTAAAATCTGCCCAAATCATTTATGGGTCTTGGAGATCTCATGTGCTTTAGCCTCTCCACCCCAAATCAACAGAGTGTTGGAAAAAAGTAACTAAGTTCGATCTGCAATAATGTACTTGAGTCATTATGTAATGTACTTGTCAAAAGAATAAAGAAAAGAAATTTTGTTATTGTAACAAAGACTTATTAAAGCATGGGTTTCATGCTTGGGTCATCATTATATTAGTCAAAGTCTCGATTGTGGACTCCTAGGATTAATATTGAGTTTATAGAGTCATTGTACATTCGAAGAGACCCTTCTTAGGCTTTCGGATCATGTAAAAAGGTTTCTTATCAAGTCCAATATGAATTATGTGTCCTCCACATCATGTCGACCTAAGGAAGATCAAGTCGGCCTAAAGACCCCCCTTCAACCCACAAGAAGCCTATATATTGAAGGAGGTTGAAGTCATTTGGAGCTCTCACTCTCTCAAGCAATTTGATATCTCTAGAAGAGTTGGGAATTGCATAGTCTATTGTCGGAAGGAGGAAAGAAGTGTGAGTTTGGGGGAGTCTCTAGAGAAGAGAAAAGCCGAACTTTTGGTGCATCTTTCTCTTTGTTTCGTGGTCTGGTTTAGGAGATTGAAGTCTCCTAGGGTTTTGTTGTTGTTGTAAGCTGCATGTTGTTGAGAACTGCTGCCTAGTCGAAGTTGCTAGAAGGGGTCGAAGATCTTGGAAGCTAACATGGTGTGGAGGGAAAGTTTGGTCTTGGTCTAGGATGAAGAGTCTCAAAGAATACTATTGAAAGGAAGAATTACTTTGATTGGGTTTTCCCATCGAGGGGGGTTTTTCCCTGACATGTGCCTATATCTTGTTGCTAATTCATGTTTTGATCTAATGCTAATGTTAATTAATGCTCTGTGAAGTTAAAATTCACTAATTGAAGTGAAATATTGATTCACCCGGCTCTCAATTTTTTCCAACAAAAACAACTACCTGAATCTCCACGTTGTCTGTAAACAAAAATCAAAGTTAATATGGCAATAGCCAATGTATAGATCTTGGAAAATTTTCTTGCATAGCAAAATGGTGAAAACAAGGCATCAGTCCCATAAAAGCAAATGAAAATTTAAAATTAAATTCAACAAAATTCAAATATTATAAAATTAGCGCCAGATACTTTGCACAATAAACCAAAAATGTTATTCTCTAGTGAACTACGTTGATGGCACTCCAACTATTGACCCCTTGTACTGACAACGAGTTCATGATAGCAAGACCCTCTCCGCATTAAAACATGTTTATACCCATTTATTAGGAATTGGATATATGGATGATATCTGCTAGGTGATAGACACAAAACCAACATGTCATTTTACATGTAGATTGTTCTGTATACATTTATAAGAAAGTCTTTCACAATTTACTTTGTTTCTATTGTCAATATCATATTAAAATATAGCTTTCATCAAAATTCAAATCTAATAAAATTACTGCCACATACTTTGCACAATAAATCAACAATTTTATGCAAAAGTGAACTACGTTGATGGCACTCTAAGTATTGGCAACTAATTCATGATATCAATACCCTCTCCACATTAAAATATGTCTTACCCTATTTATTAAAAACTGAATAGATGGATCATATCTGCTAGGTGATAAACACACAAATAACATGTCATTTTACTGCCTCTTTCCAACCAATCTACTTCTACTATTGGTCAAAAATGCACATAAGCTCTTAAAACAAGTGACATCTTTGACAAACATCAACGACAATACAACATGCACTAACAATTTTACAAACAAATTGTTCTTTGTACATCTATAAGAATGTCTTTCACATCAAATTCACCTAGTGTATACTCTTTATTATTGACCTTCAACCACACTAATGTTGAATAATCAAACAAATGCTAAAACGTTGCATTCGAAAAGGCCCTTACATGCTTCTTTAAAAAAGCTCGAAGCCCACGAGTGGATCTTGTGAGATATGCAGCACATGTATTCTCCATTTTCGCATTTAAACTACCTCCCAGAAACATGACTATAAATTGTTGAGTGCAAACTGCATAATTTCCAACATAAATCACTCAGATTCTAAGCAAGACAATAAAAATTTTAATTAGATGCTAAGAATAAGACAAATCACAAATAATAACCTGAAAACAACATATTGAATTCTTGGACAAAAATTTTGATGCAGAAGAATATACTTACAATAAAAGATATCACAAGCCTTTTTCCTAAACATGTAATATATGGAACGAAATGAATCTTCCCAAGCTGATTGTCGTTTTGATAGGAACTCACTCTCTATAAACATAACACGTGCATTTTAGCTCCCTTAAACTAGGTCATCGACCTCACAAATGAAAATTAGCGTTTCAAGCAATGGAATTGTTAATCTTGCAGAATTAAGAATCATACCTGCAACACTGCCACGAGCAGCAGATAATGCCATAGTAGAAATAAGAGATGATGGTAACATAGATTGCGGGTACACCCACGAGTGCAATGCTTTCCAAAAGGAAATCTCCTTCTGTTGGGAGAACTGTGAGCAAGAATTGTAGTTTGCATGTGCTTTATCATGTGAACAATCAAACCGAAACATGAATTCTTTCATCCCCATGTACTTACTAGTATTATTCAACATATGGCACCTACAAAACAATCAATGATATTGGTTTATTATATAACTTTCAAGTATAGGCTGCATATATTTGACCTCAACAGTTAAATGCAAATTCAAGGCTCAAAAAATTTTCTACGGAGGAAAGCATTGACATGTATGTATTACAAAACGTAAAGCATCCAACATTCATGAAGAAAATGCAAACATATGTCCATCCAAAGTAATGCTTTCTGGCATAATCTCTGAACGAAAAATCCCAGCACTTTCAAAGAGAGGTTTTGTTTTACCAAAAGGCTTACTTACCTAAGACTATGCTTCAAAGCATTATTAAGGATCATTTTGTACTTTTTTACTATAAAGAGAAGGAAAATATATTATCCCCAAATATGTTGACCCACCCCACTGACTAGGGAAGCAAATAAAGAACACACAAAAATGACGAGTAAACAAGACATTGGATAAGATTTCTTTTGCCACAAAAGGACAGCCAGGTTGGTGAAAGCAAGGTAGTGTTACAACTCCCACTGCGTTTGATTCCCTAAAACCACTTATCGACAACTCATGCAAAGGGGCATTGATTATGGTTAATTCAACTCAGGTCTTCCATGCCAAGGATTGAGTACATGAAAGTCAACCTCTTGAAAGGTGGTTAATGGCTACACTTCATCACAAGAAGCTTTCTCAAGTTTCATTAGATAAGATTGGAGATTTTATAGATCATGACAGGTGCTAATAGGGAAACTAACATGATGGGCCCTATTTCCATGGACATGCCAAAACTATTGAAGACATATTAATACAATCAATTCATGAACAAAAGAGAAAAATGCCTAAGATGAAGGGGCTGAACATTGTCACTTTTTAGAGAAGCTCCACGGAAGGGTTCTCTAAATATGAGAAATACAAACAAAGAACTAAGACAAATATCTCAAAAATAATCAAGCAGTTTGGGTAATAGAGATTAATCAATGAGGAAGGGAGGAAATGAGTATGTAGAACACAAAGTTAGGTAACCTACATGTAGAGGAACGGTAGGGTAGTTCCAAGCAATGTTGCACGAAGCGGGAGCGAAGCGGAAGCGCGAAGCGGAAGCGCGGAGCGCGGAAGCGTCATTTTCCAAAAATCTAGGAAGCGAAGCGTCCGCGGAAGCGTCTGCT
>APFE030974965.1:10696-86340 GCA_000404065.3 Pinus taeda | reverse complement strand
TCCTCTTCCCCTCTATTCCTCACCCTTGCCATCATTAAAACCAAGAGGGGAATGATACATAGAAGCCAAAAGAACACCATCTTGGAATATGGATATAGGTAGTGGACAACCTGTAAATAAAGGAGCAAGTAGAAACAATGGGAAAGAGTAGGAGAGGGAGGAGAAAAATACAATTTTTTTTTCAAAAAAACAAGGGAGTTTGGGCTTTGAACTTACCTCTTTAGCTCTTGTAGATGAAGTCCTCCAAGCTCTTCCTCCTTCTCCTAGCTCCTCCTTCTTCACTACTCCAAGCTCTCCTCTCTTCTCCTCTCCTTTCCTCTCTTCTCTTCTCCTCTCCTCTCTTCTCTTCTCCAACTCTCATAAACTCAAAGTGAGAAAATGAGAAGAGAATGGGGGCTTTATTCTTTTCTAAACTCACCTTAACCCACCCCCTCATGTTTAGTTAGGTTAATTTTTAAAATAATTTAAAAAAAAATTACCTTTTCTTGCTGCCCCGCGGGTTGCGCCTGGGTGGCGTGCGGGTGGCGCCTGGGTGGCGTGCGGGTGGTGTGCGCTTCCGGGCAGGTTGCGTGGCGCCACCTCATGCCCGAAGCGCGATTCCGGGGCAACGCCACCTCAAATGGCAGGAAGCGCATTTAAAAGCCGGAATCGCGCCACCTCTATTTTGGAAGCGCGCTTCGCCTATGGATTCCGGGACGATTCGCCTCGAGTCGCGATTCCGGCTTAGGATCCGCGGGGGGGGGGGCGATTCCTGCAACTATGGTTCCAAGAGATGATAAAGATTTTTAGAGAAGGGGAATCAAAAGACAAAAAGACCTCATTGTAATAAGGGAGAGCATAACAATTGTGACATGTGAGAATTTGAAGGAAGACACATGTCAACACTTACGAGATGGAACAAGAAGGCAAAGATGTGAAAACAAGTAGGAGAAGCTCAAAGGATGCTATCACATAAGAAAATACATCGTTATCCACAAAGGATCTCGTGTTGAAATTGGGTAGCATCGTGAGGTACTCTCACATGCCCTGGGTGCTAGGCTTGTGAGAGGGAAACAGTCATAAAGTGTGGGATTTACACCCAAGTTGTGGGCTTTGTGTTGAAGAATATAACTAGTGTAAGTCTTCATAATTGTATTTGAGTCATGATGTAAATATATTCGTCAAAAAGAAAGACAAAGGAAATTTACTCATAAAAGAAAAATCATTTATTATCATGGTTTTCATGCTCTTATTATTTCATTTCTAGGTCAAAGCCTCCATTGTAGGCTTCTAGGATTTATGTCATGAGTCCTAGTCAATGTCATCATTTAATAGACCCTTCCTAGGCTTTGTAGATTAAGAAAGCAATTTATTTTTGTATAAAATGTGTCAATTATCCCTCCACCAAGTCGGCCTCATTAAAGACATTCGACCACCTAGAAGGACTATAAATAAGCAGCTACTCGACCTCATTTAGAAGATCAATCAAGCAAGTTTGATCTAAAGTTGTTGGAGAAGAATAGAAGAGCAAAATACCTAAGAAGAAGGAGAAAACCCCTAGCGTAGAAAAAGGAGACATTTGTAAAGCAAAAGGAAGCTGAATTTCTCTCTCTTATGCCACAGGTACGAGTATTTGGGTTGTTGAAGGAAGGCTGAAATTTCAGATCTGTAGTAGGACCGAAATTATGAGTTAAAGTTGGATTGAAGCAGTTGAACTAGAAGTGACCATTGAAGTTTGGTTAATCATTTGGAAGGCTGACTTGGTGGAGCGAGGAAGGTCTTTTGGTCTGGTCTAAGGTCTTAGACTGTGTCAATTTGACGTGAATCTACTATTGGAAGAGTTTGACTAGGTTTCCCCTTCTTAGGGGTTTTAGCCCTAGTTGAGTGCTTATATCTGGTGTTCATGTTTTGATTTGATGATTGCTTGATGAAAAGAAGATAAAAGAAGAATATAAAGAAAGTTAATAAGAATTCAAGAATATCACAAGTTATTGTCAAGACAATAAAACATTTTTGCCTTTCTGATTTTCTTACATGGTATCAAAGCTAAGGTGAAAGAAAAGAAGGAAAAAGGCAGCTTGAAGATCTATTGAAAGAAGGATCAAAGGAAGATCATAAGGAGAAGGAACATATAAGAAGAGAAAGCTCTACTATCTATATTAAGTAAAGGAGAAATTGTAAAATCTATGGCAACTTCAATGAATATAAAAAACAAGCTAGAAGGAGCCACCAACTATAGAGCATGGAAGAAGAGGATAGATCTCATCCTTGCAAAACACAAAGTATTGGATTTTGTACTAGGAAAAGTCAAGCAACCAACAGATGATGCAAGGAAGGAAAAGTACAAGGAAACTAACATCTTGGCCATGAATCTAATTGTAGATGGAGTAAAGGACAATCTGAACCCTTATATATCCAACATAGATATTGCAGAAGGGGTGTATGAAGCGCTCTCCAACTTATTCACTATCAAAAAAATTGGTCAAATGGCTAGCCTCAAGAATGAACTAAGAACATTAAAGATGACATTGTGTCTTCTTATTTTGTAAGGATTTCCCAACTAAGAGATGAGCTTCAAGATATTGATGAAGTCATACCAAATAAAGAACTTGTGATTGTTGCACTACTAGGTCTACCAAAATCATGGAGCTCTTTTGCATCACGTATTAGCATTTGGAAAGATACATCATCCTTTGAAGAAATGTGGAATGCATGCAATAAAGAAGAAGCTTGCATCTCATTAGTAAGTGACAAGAAGGAAGATGAAGAAAACAACACCTCCAATGCATACTCTACCCACTACAAGAAAAAGGGAGGGCACAAGAAGTTTAAAGGACCAAAGAAAAAGGTTGACCTATCCAAAACTAAATTTTACAATTGTCATAAGATGGGACACTACAAGAACCAAAGTCCTAAAAGTCCAAGGAACAAGAAGAGAGAAAGAGAATATGCAACATTTTTTTATGAAGCTCCACACAAGAAGAAGAAAGTTGAAGAATTTGAAGTCAAATACTTATTTTCTTAAGTCTTTTAGGGATATTATCCCTTGCATATCCTTCTACTCATAACATAGATTATTACTTTAGGTTTTGTAATGTTATATTCTGTTTTGATTTCTAGAGTTTATAACCCTAATGTTTCTTGTTCAGAGTACTTGAACTTTTTTTATAAGTTGTAGGTATCCTCAAAAAGATTAACAAGGAGTCACCACCATTTTTCAAAAGATAAGTATTTTATTCTTTGTTTCCTCTTTCATATTTGATTTCCTCCATTCATCTAGATTTGTTTGTATTGCATACTCATAAATCCTTTCTTTGTATTTTCCTGATAGTAAAGCTTGCAGGAATACACACGGATTATTAAGGAAGCTTTAATGAAAGATTTGTATCATGAAAATAGGCTTATTGCTAAAGAAATTCTACAAGGTTTGTTAAAGAACAACTCAGGGTATGTTTTAGACTACAAGTTCTATTGCAAAATCTTCTTCATACAAAAAGGTATGATCATTCTTCTTTTGAAATTTGTTTTATATTACTCTTTCATGTCTAAGGTTTTGAATCATCAAAATTCTTGTTTAATGTGATTAATATTTAGAATAAATCTACCTGTCATATTCTTTATGTTTTGTTTACTTTAGTAAAACCCTAACCTTTAGGGTTCACTATAAAACCATAGCCTTTTGATGCTTAGGGTATGTTCACAATAATGATGAAACCCTAGTCCTCTTAGGGTTTGTTGATTAAACCTAGAACAGATGATAAAATCCTACGCTCTTGAGGTTTAGGATTTTGGTAATGCTATGGTAAAACCCTAGCCTTTAAGGATTTGTTATTGATATTAGGATATATAATGAAACCCTAAATTTATAGGGTTTGATGAATTAGGGTTTGTGACAAAACCCTTGCAATAAGTAAATATAAAATCCTAGGAATGAAACCCTAGGTGTATATGCTTCTATATGCCTAAAACTCTTGTTTGGTCAAGTTATTTAACATTAAAGTTTTATATATAAACCCTAGTAAAGATTGAAATTAGATTCCAAGGTGTGATAATGAAAACCCTAGAAGTATAATGCTTTCGCTAAGATTAAAATACTAACTTGATGTCTATGATTTAGGTTTTATCTAGGGTTTCTGATGAAACCCTAGCAAATGTTGTTGCAAGAAGTCTAATGTATGTAACTCTTGATTGATTATAAAACCTAACTAGATTTAGATTTTGATATCTAAAGTTTTATTTCTTGTAACCGTAGATGCTCCTATTATGACATGCCAACTTATGTTTGACTTCATGCTCTTATACATATATATTTGTGTTTGGTTGTACTTGTTGTTGAAGGCTTGCAGATACAGTCTTCAAGATGTTAAATGCACTTACCTACTTAACGACAACTTGATGATGGTATTAAGTATGATGGGAAGAGGGATCTATGAGAATCTTGGTAGCATTGAAGTATATATTATTGATGACCTTGTTGAGCAAGGATAGAAGAAATAATGTTTCAAAGGTTGTAATGTGAAAGAAAGAGCCTATGTGGTTGAGTCATTGACAGATTTATCCCCCAACAAAGAAGAAGCATAGATAAAGAAGGTGCATTTCTCCCCAATTAAGAGGGAGGGAGTATTGTGATAGTTATATTGAAGACCTTGAAGAAAGAATGGATAAAACACTACAATTGGATGTTCTTTATTCATGAAGTTGCAAGCAAAGACTTGGTTGTGTTGAGAAATGTTGAAATTGAGTTTGGTGTTGTTGAAGAAGAAGAAAGCCTCTGACAAGATGTAATATGATGATGATCTAAGCAGCATTAGAATAATTGATCCCGAAGGTTTGTGTTAAACATGTATATATATTGAAATTTTATTACTAATTGGGGTTGTGATTGTGCAGGATCTCTCCATAATAAGGTTAAACATTCTGGAAGCATTCTTGGACTCGTGGATATATCTGAGTTTATAGGGAGATATGTAGCATCTTCGAGCGACAAGATGCTTGGGAGGACATCTAGCCGACCTGTGATGATGTCTACATCCCAAAGTAGGGAGGGTGTCATTAGTCTTGTGGAGCACTGACCTTCGATATGATATTTAGGTCATTATGTTGGTGTTAGAGTTGAAGCGTGATGGCACCTATAGTGGCTAAAGTTTGGAACATACCTTAGTCCCACTCAGTTTGGAACATATCATTTTGTGTTCATCCATGTACTTATGCATATATATAATTATGAATAGTACAAGTGTTATAAGGACTGAACAAGACCGATAGGCTCAAACCGGTCTAACCGTTTGCTTTTTTCCTTTTAAGGCTTGTCGTAGTTGGGCACTAGCTCAAAATAGGTGCCTAATATTCAAGCATATGGCCCTACTATTGATATGCATTTCATGGTAATGTTAAATTCTTAAAGTAAAAGCGATATTATAGAATATCACTTTTACTTAAATTTTTAACATTACCATGAAATGACTCAGGATGTTTGAGAGTGGCTTTGACCTCATTGGATTTCATATGCAGAAAGTAGAATTTTAGATCTCACTCTGTTAAATTATGGTATGTTCTATTCTTAGAGCAGTTTACTTATTTTTCTTCTTATTATACACAAATTAGCAATCACATATACATTAAGTAAAGTCCGGATAGAACATTAAATGATCAACAGAAAACAAGCCAAGACAAGAGACACAAGATGTGGCAGCTAGCCAGGGACAAACCCCAATGCGGGAAAACCCTTTGATAAATCTTCTTTTATCTTCAATAGTTCAACAGAGAATAATAGTACAAAATCTGAATTCTGTAATTTTATATCAGCGGCAGCAAACCCTAGATCAGCAAAGTCAAGCTTGGTCAAACTAGCTGAAATTGACCTCTAAAATGCTTGGTCAATTTCTATTTTCTAGTCAACTTGTCCTTGAACAGCCTGAAGAAACAGCCCTTGAACAGCCCCAAAAATACATTTGCAGATTTCTGAAGTCAATAGCAGCTCTAAACTAGGGTAGTCAACACTGGTCAAACCAGAGGTTAGATCACCTTGGTTTTCATGCTAAAAATTGCGGCTTGCCTATGAGAGGCAACCACACCTAATCCGCACTTCTAGAAGGTCAACGCTTGGTCAACGTTGGTCAAAGAGATGACCTGCTGCCCTAGCGTCCTCCTTTATGCGTCTTCCCTGCCCTAGGACATCTTCCTTACAGCCACACGTGTGAGAGAGAGAGAGAGGCTCCTTTTATGCGTAGGAGAGAGAGAGAAGATGAGTGAATTGAAATTGCCCAAATGAGAAGAATGCTCCTTGTATTTATATGCAAACGTTGAGGTTGAATAGACGTGACTGTCGGGCTTCTGAACCTACATAAGTTTGCTGGCCAACCTTGACAATTTGTCCATAATCAAAATAAATTCATATCTCCATAAATACTTATCGGAATCAAATGATCTTTGGATGAGTCCTACACCTCTCGTTGAGAGGAATCTAGGAAAAATATCAAAAGCCATGAATAAGGTGATCCACATGGAGTTTGGCCCTAGTTGCCAATTTTAACACTCCCTCTCAACTAGGGAGAACTTCATCTGCAATCCATCAGACCGTTGTTGCTATCCATCCATCAAATGCACTGTCTTGTACAGCTTGACCCCACTCTGCTCTGCTCTGCTTTGCTCTGCTCTGCTCTGCTCGAACTATGAAGAAGAAGAAATGATCGAGGATGTATCATACCATCCTCCATTGACCCAAAGTTAGTCTGAGAGTGTGAACCACTCTCACTAATCCCAAATCAATATCATTGATCCCAGATCAATGGAGGTCATCCTAGCATAGGGAGTACGGTAGATACAGTGACGTGTCCATCGATAGTACTACTATAGTCCCTATCCTCATTTCCCTTCTCATTGATCAAATGAGAGGTACTTCCCATGAGTCCTAGACTGCATGGGTAAGATGCCTCGACAGGAGAACTAATCATCCTGTCCACAGGAGAACAAATCATCCTGTCTAGTGGATGCCACGGAGAACTAATCATCATGACCTATAGGAGAACTAATCATCATGTTCCACAGTTTCCATGGGGAACGAATCATCTTGGCCCACGGGAGAACTAATTATCCTGTTCCACAATCGCCACGGGGTGTCACAGGGGAAGGTTGAACCTTTACCCTGTACATAGTGCACCACCGAGGGATGGTGAGTCGCCCTGTGGTCACATGTCGCTCCAAGAAGTACCCCGCGCCCCCCTGGAGCTCCAAGAGCTCAATACATCATACTCAACCCTCATAAGAGGGGCTCTGAACGAAACCAAGTCGTTCTCGGAAAGTCAAGAATTTGACCCTTCCTAGGGGCTTTGTCAAAGTGGCGATGACCTGTTCACGTGTACCGAAATGTTGGAGCCTTATTGCTCCTCGCTGCACCATATCTCGAATATAGTGGTACCTAATATCGATATGCTTGGGGTGATCGTGAAATACGAGATTCTCTGATAAACGGATCCCGCTTTGTTTGTCACACAAAATCACGATGGTATCCAATGTAAATCCAAACAGCTCACTGAAGAGCTTTTGCAACCAGATTGCCTCACAGGAGGCCATGCTAGCAGCAATGTACTTTGCCTCAGCAGTGCTCAAAGCCACCGACTTTTGCTTCCTACTCATCCAGGATATCAAGGCAGATCACAAAGAGAAACAACACCCGGAAGTGCTCTTTCGGTCCACCACACTACCTGCCCAATCAGCATCAGTATACCCAAGTAGTCTCACATCTCCGGCAATGTATCTCAACCCATGAGTGATTGTGCGACGAATATATCTCAACAGATTCTTGGCATCAATACAATGTGAGTGGTGAGGCTCAACCATATGTTGACTGCAAAGCATATATCCGGACGGGAATTCACCAAGAACATTAATGCTCTGACGAGTTGACGATACTCGATAGCATTTCGTAAAATAAATACAACGCTGCTGCTTAACTTCTTGAAGTCAAGCTCCGTCGGCGTAGTTATAAGCTTGCAATCCACCATGCTGAATCCCTCCAATATCTTCACCACATAGTTTCCTTGAGATAGGAAAATCTCCCCTAGTTTCTACCAAACTTCCAGTCCTAGGAAATAGTGCATGTGTCCTAGGTCTTTCATCTCGAACTCAGAAGCCAGCGCCCTCTTACATTCGTGAATGAGAGGGTCTGCACCTATTAGAAAGAGGTCGTCAACATATAGCACCAGTATGAGAGGCTTGTCATCTATAACCTTAAAATAAAGTTTAGGGTCAGTTTCACTCCTAGTGAATCCCAACTTCATCAAGTAGTTATCGATCCTCTCATACCATGCTCGGGGCCCATAGAGGGCCCTCCTCAACCTGCACACATGGGATTCTCGATCATAAATTTCAAATCCTTCGAGTTGCTCCACATAAACCTCCTCTTTGATCGAACCATGTAAGAACGCAGTCTTGACATCCATCTGATGTAGGTTCCATCCTTACGAAGCAGCAAGGGCTATGATCGGGCAGATGGTGGTATATCAGGCAACAGGTGCAAATATCTCAGCATAGCATATACCTTCCTTCTGGGAGAAGCCACGAGTGACAAAACGAACCTTATAATTTTCCATGCTTCCATCAACTGCATGCTTTATCTTGTAAAGCCATTTTTAAGTGACAATTGCTTTGTCCTGGGGTCGGGGACCACATCCCAAACATCGTTTTTCATAATGGACTCATTCCTCGGTCATAGCATCCTTCCATACTTGATGCTTGACGACATCTGTGAATCACGAAGGCTCATTTTGGATGATCGTGCTCATGATGGTCAGATATCCCTGATACCTGTTCGGCTTCTTACTTTCACGGAAGGTTCCTCAGGATGCAATGTGTCCTTCAGCATCATCAAGTGTCCCCCTAAGCCATGAAGGCCTCTTCCTAGAAGACGAAGGCTCTTCCAAAGGAGTATCAATAGGATCCATAGGTTCTTCCACATCAGGCATCGTCTCATCTTCCTTATCCTTCGATTTCCCGGTGTTAGCTTCTTTAGATCCCCTTAAAGTAGGAACATTGTCTACCTTGCTAAGAGCCATATCTTCATCAAAGGTGACATCATGACTAATCTCGACTTCCCTTTGACCAACGACATAGATTCTATAGCCCTTAGTATTTTCGCTATAGCCCACGAAGATTCCTTTCTTTCTAGATGCACCCAATTTATTCCTTTTTTCTTTAGGCACATGAAAATATACAAGGCTTCCAAGAATTCTAAAAATGAGATAGGTTAGGTTTCTTACCGGTGAACATTTCTTCGGGAGTCTTGGAACCCAATGCTTGATGAGGGCATCGGTTTTGTACATATACAGCGATATTTGTAGCTTCGGCCCATAGAAACTTTAGAAGTCTTTGATCATGGAGCATAACACAAACAACTTCCACAATTGTACAATTCTTCCTTTCCGCCACACTGTTCTGCTCATGAGTATATGGTGTAGTAGTCTCCCTCTTAATGCCAGCCTCTTTGCAAAAGTCATGAAACTCATTGGATTCATATTCAGTCCCATTATCAGTCCTTAAGATCTTGATCTTCTTTTCGGTTTGATTCTCGATCAAGGCTTTGAAGTGCCAAAACCAGGAGAACACTTCATCCTTCTTTTTCAAGAAGTATATCCAAGTCTTGCGAGAATAATCATCTGTAAAAGTGAGGTAATATAAGTATCCTCCCAAGGAGTTCACAGGCATCATACCAGATATGTCTGAGTGAACCAACTGCAATATATTGAAGGTCTTGCTTTGGCTTGAGGGGAATGGTCCCCTTTTGAGCTTTCCTTCGGCATATCCTGGACATACACTTTCTTGCTCTAATCTGAACTCGAGCATCCTGGTCACCATTTTTCTAACATCGGGTAAAGCTTTATAATAAAGGTGAGCAAACCTCTGATGCCATAGTTTGGGGTGAAGAGATGTGTCACAAGACATGACACCCAGTAGACTTCCTCCAACCTGATATAATGAATCAACTCAAAACCCAAGAGTAAAAGCATCTTTAAAGTTCTTTTTCCATACACATACCTTGCCAGCGTTGAAGGCCACCTTGTAGCCTTTGTCTTCCATTGCCGAAATGGACACCAGGTTCTTTTTGAGATCAAGTACATATAATACATCTTGTAAGTGGATGGTATTACCCTGATTCAATTGAAGAGTGACATTTCCTACGCCTTTCATGGGATATTTTGAATTATCTCCAAGAACAATTTCTAGGTTGGTTTCCTTCTCTATCAGATTATAGAGAGCTTCTTTGTAACCAGTGAAGTGCCTTGAGGCACAACTATCAATAAGCCAATTTCTTAGCAGTAGTCCGAGGGAGCAGTGTTAGATTCATACCTGGAATTTCTTGCCTTCTTGAATGGTTGTCCTATTCCTTGATTTCCAGCACTTCTTTTACTTTTGCCATTTGACCTGCCATTCCTTTGATTGCCTTGAGAGGGATTTTGATCATCGTCGCAGTGTGAGTCCCTTTTATCAAGGCACTCCCTTGCATAGTGACCCGTTTTATTGCAATTGTAACATCGTCCTTTTCTTCCACCCTTTGATCCAGCCTTTCCTTTGAATTTAGCCCCGAAATTGTTTCTTCTTTTAGTATGAGAAGAAAAGGCAAGAGGGATGACCTTTAAGTATGGGCATTTCTTGCTCTTCCATTCTCGTTTCTTCTTGAATGCATCTGGCCATTAATTTCTCAAATCCCAGAATTACGTTATTGTTAAGAAGAGTAGTCCTGAACATATACTATTCAAATGGCAGTCGTCCAAGAGTTGTGAGTGTCATTTCCCTGTCAAGAATTACTTCCCCAATAGATAGGAGATCGTTCTTGATCTCGGTGATCCTTAAAAAATATGCTTGCATATTCTCATCTTTGCCCTTCTTCATTTCCTTCAGCTTATTTCTAGGAAACAAGACTTGATTTGCATCATTAACTTTAAATAAACTCACCAGTCTATCATAGATTTCCTTGGAGGTGTTTAGCTCGGAAACATAGGCCACCAAGCACTTTTCGATAGAGTCTAAGATGATCTTCCTTGCTTTGACTTCTACCTTGGTCCATTTGTTCCCAGCAACAGCAGATGCATTTAATGGAGGCTCAACAATCCCGCCTCTCACATGGTCCAACACTTCCTGCTCTTCTAATGTTAGATCGAGAGACATCTTCCATTCGTGATAGTCTGACTTCTCAAAGAGTTTGTTTTCAACAAAGAAGTGTGTTGAGGACCCCATGATTTCTTTAAGATAGCTTTGCCAACATTCTCTTCGGTGATTGCTCTTGCTTGGGCTTTGTCTTCACCTCAACTCTGATACCATGTTAAATTATGGTATGTTCTATGCTTAGAGCAGTTTACTTATTTTTCTTCTTATTATCCAAAGATTAGCAATCACATATACATTAAGTAAAGTGCAGATAGAACATTAAATGATCAACTAAAAACAAGCCAAGACAAGAGACACAAGATGTGGCAGCTAGCCAGGGACAAAACCCATTGCAGGGAAACCCTTTGATCATATCTTCTTTTATCTTCAATAGTTCAGCAGAGAGAAATAGTACAAAATCTAATTTTGTAATTTTTTATCAACAGCAGCAAACCCTAGATCAGCAAAGTCAAACTTGGTCAAACTAGCTGAAATTGACCTATAAAATGCTTGGTCAATTTCTAGTCAATTTGTCCTTGAACAGCCTGAAGAAACAACCCTTGAACAGCCCCAAAAATACAATCAATTTGTAGATTTCTGAAGTCAACTGCAGCCCTAAACTAAGGCAGTCAACATTGGTCAAACCAAAGGCCAGATCACCTCGATTTTCGTGCCAAAAATTGTGGCCTGCCTAGGAGAGGCAACCACACCTAATCCGCACTTCTGGAAGGTCAACGCTTGGTCAACACTAGTCAAAGAGATGACCTGCTGCCCTAGCATCCTTTTTGCATCTTCCTTGCCCTAGGACGTCTTCCTTACCGCCACACGTGTGAGAGAGAGAGAGGCTCCTTTAATGCGTAGGAGAGAGGGAGAGAAGATGAGTGAATTGAAATTGTCCAAATGAGGAGAATGCTCCTTGTATTTATATGCAAACGTTGAGGTTGAATAGACGTGACTGTTGGGCTTCTGAGCCTACATAAGTTTGTTGGCCAACTTTGACAATTTGTCCATAATTAGAATAAATTCATATCTCCAAAAATACTTATCGGAATCGGATGATCTTTAGATCAATCCTACACCTCTCGATGAGAGAAATCTAGGAGAAATATCAGAAGCCATGAACAAGGTGATCCACATGGAGTTTGGCCCTAGTTTCCAATTTTAACGGACTCAAAATTCAGTAGACTTAACAATTTTCTAGAATTTCAGAATTGGGGGGATTGCAACACTACATTGGATTTCCTCATGTACGAGGGTATGGAACTATTATTTAATCAAGAGCATCGAGCTCTCTATGTACCTTGATGTTAGTGGCATTGGTTGTTTAAATTCATCTATCATGATCCTACTGGAATAAAAAAAACAAAACAAAAATTATATATATATATATACTCATTACTCAAACAAAATATTGACTTGACATGGTATGATTTTTCTACCTTATTTTAATGCTTAGAGGGTGATATTGATGACACAGATCCCAATATAGGCAATGATTTTGATGATATGTAGGTATTTGTTGTAGCATAATTTTTTTTATATGCTAGAGGCCATGTGGAGTCTATTTGCTAATGTATTTTCAAATTAGAGACGGATTGCACTCGGTGTTATTTTGGTTATGTGCACCCTTACATGTTGCACATGAATATATATGTTTTTTCTTTAAAACTTCAACATTTTAAGTGTTTTTGGTTGATCAGTTTTTTGGTCCGAGATTTTACCGGTTTTCGTACAATTCTAACTGGTTCTCGGCCTGGGGGCTCTACTTGTCCAATGATCGGTCTGATTCTGATAACTATGATGAATACTGCCCTAGTTAAGAGGCAGTGTTGATGAATCTAACTAGTGACAGTCTTCATAATTGTATTTGAGTAATGATGTAAATATATTTGTCAAAATGAAAGAAAAGTGAAATTTATTTATAAAAGAAAAAGCATTTATTAGCATGAGTTTCATGTTCTTATTATTGTATTTCTAGGTCAAAGCCTCCATTGTAGACTTTTAGGGTTTATGCCGTGAGTCCTAGCCCATGTCATCATTTAAAAGGCCCTTCTTGGGGTTTTCACATCAATAAAGAAATTTATTTTTGTATAAAATGTGCCATTTATGCCTCCTCCTCCAAGTCAACCTCAAAGAAGACAAGTTGGCCTCATTAAGGACATTCGACCATCCAAAAAGACTATAAAGAAGCAGTTACTCGACCTCATTTAGAAGATCAATCAAGCAAGTTCGATCTAAATTTGTTGGAGAAGAATAGAAGAGAAAAATACCTGAGGAGTAAAACCCTAGCGAAGAAAAAGGAGACACTTGCCAAGCAAAAAAAAGTTGAAATTCTCTCTCTTCTGCCACAAGTGCGAGTTTTTGGGTTGCTGAAGGAAGGCTGAAATTTCAAATCTGCAATAGGGCTGAAATTCTAGGAGCTAGAGGGCTGAAATTATGTGTTGTAGCTAGGTTGAAGCAGTTGAACTAGAAGAGACTACTGAGGTTTGGTTAATCATTTGGAAGGTTGACTTGGTGGAGAGACAAAGGTCTTTTTGTCTAGTTTAAGGTCTTGGATCGTCTCAATTTGATTTGAATCTATTGGTGGAAGAGTTTGACTAGGTTTTCCCCTTCTTAGCGGTTTTAGCCCTTGTTGAGCGCCCATATCTGGTGTCATTGATATTCGTGCTTTGAATTGATTATTGCGTTACGAAAAGAAGATAAAAGAACAATATAAAGAAAGTTAATAAGAATTCAAGAATATCACAAGTAATTGTCAAGACAAGAAAATATTTCTACCTTGATGATTTTCTAACACTTTGTACCCAAAGTGATGGGACTTTGTGCCTAGGGAGAGAATTTAATGTTGAGTTTGATGTTGGGGGTTTTCAAGAAAAGCAAAGGGGCTTCCAAAGGGACCTTTGGTCAAGCAGAAATTAAGAGGCATGTTACCACAAAATCTAGCTAGCCTTGGAAAGGGAAACCCTACAAGACAAGAAATAGACAAAGAGCGAACAATGGGGTAGATGCCCAATGTCACCTCAGCCAAAACCCCATGCTCTTTACAAACTTTCACCCATGGGAGGAGTCTCGGTAGGAGTGAGATAATTTAAAATAGATATGTCAGGTATGAGGCACAAAGTGATCAAGCTAGAGCTCATTCAACAGAGAGGCTCAATAATGGTTCAAGGCTTCAAGGAAGCAAAACGCTCTCTAAGAAAAGCCCTAGGAATCCATTTTCAAGACCCCTAGGGTTTTGAGTTTTTTTATGGTGATATGCATTCACAAGGTCAAGGCCAAAGAGAGAGGGATTTTTTCAAAGATAGTCAACTATTTCAAGGCTCGTGAAACCCTCAAGAAATTCCTCAAGTTGAGGGAGAAAAAACTAGGGTTTCCCTTTTAGGGCAATGCCTAGGGCAAGAGATTTTATGGATGAAATTTGAGTCAATGCCCACCAAAATGATAGGTAATGTAGTCAAGGCCTACCTCTTGATGTTTAGACTCTCAATACACCAAAAAGCATCCTTCCTATAATTTCGCTCCAAGCCCTAGTTTTTCTCTCTAGCCTTAAAAGGACTGATTTTAAGGAGAGATGTTTATGGAGAAAATTTTGAGATGAACACCAAAGACTTCGACTAGTGCCTTGTCCTTTGGGCATATGGAGTAAGGGATGCTTAAGATAAGCCTAATTTATTGCTAATGACGCTGAAATTTGATGCTCTGGGTATCAAAATTCCAACATCTACCCACTCAATGATAAATGGAGTTTGAATCAATATGTTACATCTTGGTTCTTTGATTCAACAGTTCTTGATTCCTATTTTGGGTTACACCCCAACGGTCACTACTTATCAAGGGCATGGTTCGGTTTCATTTTTCGACCCAAGGAAGATGAAAAAAAAAGTGTCGCAACAATAACTTTGTACCATAGTTTCTTGGGTTTGAAGCCCTCATCTTCTATTCAATGTGATTTCTATCCATGATTCTAGCATGCCTATATAGGTTACAATTGCCCAATCTTCCACTAGAGCTACGGAATGAGAATGGTTTTAAGGCTATTGAGGACTCAATTAGGTCATATATTATGAGAGATTCCAAGTTCATGGAGAATCATATTCGTACTCTAGCTTGGATCCCGGTTGACATAGACACCATTCAAGGATTATATGAATCCCTCCAGATTATAAACAATAATCATTCTTATTCTCAAACTTTGGTTCATCTAGATGTCCCTTTTCATTGTCAAAGATGCAACATGGTGGGACATATTTTAACAAACTACCCTTGTCCTTGCTCTCCTTATCATTGAGAGGTGAAAATTCTTCACAAGGTTGATATCCATATGGAAATTAGGGAGGGACGCAAGGCTGGTAATGCTCACATGATATTTGTCGCTTTTCTGGCAATGATATAGGCAAGTCAAGGGAGCATCCTCCTAAAACCTAGCATGCAATCGAGTTGCAACAATCTAAAGCTGATAACAGTTCCCTACTAGTGTCCACCCCTCAATCCAACAAAGGTATTATTATTAGTGATTTTCTGGTGGCTTTCGCTATGAACATGTCGAAGGGAGAACAAGTAAAGGACAAGCAAATAACTTAAAGATTTCATCTTCTTAATGGGTCTTCCTAAAATACATATGGGATGCTCATGCGAGCACGGCAATGGTTTCGAGTAGGAGTATTTCTTCCACTACTTTTCCTCCTAGTCCTTTTTGTGGTATGGATACTCTCCCCTCTTCTTCTATGTATTTTCCCTCTCTTTTCCATGTGGACACATTTGTTGGTGTTTCTTCGACTCCTTATGGAGTCCCATTGGTTACTTATGGGATTGCCCTCCCATTCCCTTATACCTCTAACTCTTCTACAGTGAGTGGGAGAGACCCATATTTCCTTCATCCACGTTCAAAACCTTTGATGTTGGGGGGCTTGGGGTTGGATAATCCCACGAATAGGGGTCACACAAAGGTTAAGTGAAAATCATTGATTTGTAAAGCTCAAGAGATGGCATCAAGAGAGATTAATCAAGGGCAACAATGCCTCTTATCTAGGATTCTTACAGCAAAGCAAACCTCGTTGGGAGTTCTCCAATGAAAATTATGTCCATGAATATCAGAGTTGGGAGAGAGACCCAAGGTTTTAGTTGTCAATCGTAAGACACAAATCAACACTCCTTAAATGATTTTGCTACAAGTAATGATGGGGTGTGCTAGCACTATCATTAAGATGTTGAGTAAATCTCTCAAGGGTTGGAATTGTGTGGGGTTGGATTTTGTTGATACATAGGGGGCTAATATCACTGGATATCGAGACTATTTAACTTTTCTTGTTCTTTCGCACTTACATCTTGGATGGTCATGGTTGTGCACAATCATGAATTGGATATGGACTCCCAAGTACTTAATATTGATGGGCCTTGTGAGAATAAGGAGAATTTCTAGAATTGCATCTACTCCCTCGATTGTCTTTGGGAAGAAAATCTTATTGTGGGCGGTGACCTTAAACTCTTGATATGCGAGTCAAAGATTTGGGGACTCTATGCATAAGTGATTAGACTCTCAAATTTTTATATCAATCAATTTTAGCATGTCGATTGGGCTGATTTAGTGCAGATTGATCTAGCCCTCACTTGGACCAATAACAAGGTTGGGGATGTTGTTGTTTCCAAGTGGCTAGATCAGTTCTTAGCACACCAGGAATTGTTTATTCATATTGATCTATACAAATCATGGATCAAAAAGCTTCAAATTTCAGATCATTTTCGTATCTACATGGAGATCAACAAGGGGAGCTCGAATGTTGGTATCCCTTTTAAATATAATCCTCATTGGGGGGAAGATGAAGACTCTTCAAACTTGGTTTTAGAGAATAGAGTCCCCTTCAATCCAAATTCTAATGTTCACCCATGTGCTCAAATTGCTCATAATTCAAAAACCTCCCAAAAAAAGATAACAATGTAGGCTACAAATAAAATTATTCAAAGCATGGCACAAATTAACAAAATAGAACTAGAAGTCTTCAACTTTGAGAATGGATTATTTGATGACAAGATGGCACAACTTTGTCTCCATGAGAAATAGAGAATGAAATGCCTCCTAGATGAGGAAAGGGGGTGGACAGTAAAGAGTCAAGCTTTGTGGCTAGAGGTAATAGAACGAAACATGAAATTCCTTCACAATTTTGCAAATCATAGGAGGATTTATATTACCATTTGGGATTTGACAGATGAACTTGGGAATAAGATAAGGGGTTTCAATGATCTATATTCAATGGAGATCAAATACTTTGAGAACCTCTTTAAGGCTCCCACATTGGTTCAATATTCAAGGTTTTGAAATCTTTTTCAAGATTTGTTTAGGTCGATGATAATGAGGAACTATTTCAACCAATGTTGTGAAAATTGAGATCGGGATAAAATTGGTGATGGTCCGAAACAAATCAAAACAAAACAAAATCATAAAAATCAGGAAAAAAATGATAAAAGTCAGCAAAACATTGGAAAACTTTTAAAAAATAATAATAATAAAACAAAATATTCATTTTTTCGATTTTTTTATTAGTGATTTTTCTTGAATTTTTTACTATTTTTATGATTTTTTTCGATTTTATCGCGATTTTTTCATCTGCAAAAAAAACTTGGTGATTTCTTCACAATTTTTTGGTAATTTTTACAATTTTATCGTGAATTTTTCATTTTAGAGAAAATCGCCACGCGAAAAAATCGCGATTTTTGAAAAAAAAAAATTGTGATTTTCGCAGCTATGATTTCATCCAGTGGCAACATAGGAACTACTTGATATTCTTAAATCTTTCAAAAAGGGTGACAACCCTACTCCAAATGGGTAGACAACAAAATTCTTTATGGATTTCTTTGATATCATTGAGGTTGATCTCCTTCGTGTGGTGGAACAAGTTCAACTTGTTGGGACGATGCCAAAAAAGTTCAACTCTACCTTTATAGCACTTACCCCTAAATCGAATTGTCCTAGAAATTTCAATGGTTGTTGATCTATCTCATTATGCAACTATATCTACAAGATTGTGGTAAAAATCATTGCTCCTAGGATCAAACCCTTACTTACGAAGGCAATTTCGAATAAACAATTTGGGTTTCTCAAGGGTGGAATGATTCATGAGCTACTAGATCTACTCAAGAAAGGCTTCATTTTATCAAAACTACTGGTAAGGTTGTTGCTTGTTTGAAACTGGACCTATAAAAAGCATATGATAGAGTTTCTTGGAGTTTCATAAAATTAGTGTTACTTCATGTCGATTTTGATTTGGTCATTGTAAGTTGGATCATGGGATGCATATTGTCTTCCTCCTTCACGGTTCTAGTTAATGGTATGGGCTCTACATTCTTTAAGCCTACTAAATAAATTTGACAAGGTTGTCCTCTATCAGCTTATCTTTTCTTGTCGATTCGAAAAGGGCTTTGGTATTGATTATTAAAGCTAGAAAAAGTCATCACATTCAGGCGATCTTGTTGGGTCCAAACATTAATATTACACATCTACTATTTGTGGATGATGTCCATTATTTTGTTGTTGTCATATTGATGAAGGTAAGAAATTTAAGTCAAATATTTAGTCTATCTATAATGCCACAAGTTCGATGATAAATCTAGAAAAATCAGCTATATATTTTCCAAACAATGTGGAGGATTCTATGGAGCAAATGTCAAATATTTTTAAGTCTTAGCGTTTTGCTCTTAATGAAGGTTTCAAATATCTTGGATTCAATATTAAACCAAATAAGTATGGTATTGTTGACTAAAAATTTGTAACAGTCCAAAGTTGAAAACCAAATATATTTCTAGTGTAATAAATGGTCATCTCAATGGGAACGATTTGTTCTCATCAAATCAATTTTGAAGGCTATTCTAATGTATTGGCATCCATTCCCAAGAGAATTCTAAATCACATTTTGAGCATGGATTTCGGTTATTTATGGAAGGGCTTTGTCAAATACTTGGGGTCACATTTGGTATGTTGGCCGAGGATGGTCCTCCCGAAGGAATACAGGTGATGGAGCTTAAAGAAAATAGTAGAGTTTAGAAATTCTTTCGCAAGTAAATCCCTTAGGGTTTTTTATCAACTGAGAAAGTTCATGGAGGAAAAATTCTTATTGCTAAATACATTTCCGCTGGTTCTGTGTGGGCCTTGATCCGTTCACCAAACAAATCAACTACTAATTCTTCGAATCAACGAAAATCCCTCTCTTGTGCCTTTTTAGTGGTAGATAAGCATCTAGCCTAGAAGATGAGAGATGGCACTCAACTCTATATTGGTAAAGACGCTATAGCGGGTCGCAACACCGATGTTTTTCTGCCTAATGAACTAGTTGGTCTCCTTCAAGAGAAAGAGTGTTGTACACTAAATAAAATCGTGAAGGGATCCGAGGGGGGGCTCTATAGCCTAGAAAAAAGGTTGGGCCTCGATGGATGATCTAGGCCTTGATTGGTTATGGGTCGATCACTTGAATCAATTTATTGCACAAATTGCTCATGCTCGCATTTGAATGGGTGATAGGGACTATGAATTGCTATGGTCTTACAATGCTACTAGAGGTCAATATTTTGCAAATATTGGATATCTATCCCTCCTGGATATAGAGCATAATGCCATTGCACAATGGGTAAAGGAACTCCACTTAAGAGTATCCTTCTTTTCTAGGTAATTCTCAACTATTGGATATTAACTTGGGAAAAAATTCTTAAATGAGGTTCTTCCAATCCTGTTATTTGCTTGTTTTGTCATGATGTCGTGGAAGATTGTTGCCACTTATTTGTTCAATGAAAATTCACTAAACAAGTGTGGCACACAATCGAACTATAAGTTAGTGTCTCAGGTCCATGGGATCATTCCACTGACGAAGATTGTTTCTAGTCTTTCTATGATAATATAGCACTAAAAAAAAAAATTCAAGCCCTTCCTCTGGTTATCCCTTAGGGTATTTAGATTGCTCGCAATAAAAGCATATTCAAATATAAGGCCACCCCTCTTGAGTTTTATCTCATTTTTCTGATCTATTTTAGCTATCCTTTCCAAAGGGTCAATATATTCCAATCAACCCTATCATCAATCATTTTAATCTGTAGGGATACTTCGATGGAGCCAATGAGGATGGGCAAAGCTGTGATTTGGATTTTTGTTTATTTATTTCAGATTGTCTACATTTTAGTGGGAAGGCAAAGGTTAGGGTTCAATCCAATAATTTGGGAGAATTTTATGCTCTGTTTGCACTTTTAAAATTGGTTAATTCAAGGGATGTTTGAAGACTTCAAGGTTTTGGCAATTCACAACTAGTTATTCAATGGATGCAGGATAAGACTGAGATTAGTAATTTTTTCTAGTTCACATTACAAAGCAGTTGAAGGAGACAATTATGTTGTTTCTAGAGATTTCCTTCAACCATATTTTTCACAGAAACAACACTCAACTCAATTCTCTTTTGAAAGAGGGTATACTTCTTCCTCGTCACTTTGATATCATTAAGGAAATTACGAACAATGCCCTTATTTTTCATTATAATGTCTCTTTTTTAATATTGGGCTTGTTACCACAAAAGCTAGCAAGCCTTTGTGAGGGAAACCCTACAAGACAAGAGCTAGACAAAGTGCTAACAATGGGGTAGGGGCTCAATGCAGCCTCAACCAAAACCCCCTACTCTTTACAGACTTTCACCGATGGGAGGAGTCCTGATATGATAGGATCACCTTATGAATGGTATTCTAAGGTTAGAAGATAAGGTGATAGGCTAGAATCTGTTGAATTTTCAAGTACCTTGGACAAGTGGTTTCCCATGGGTTAGTCTCTACCTCGGGTAAAGTGTCCAAAATAATTATTTTCTTAAGTGTGACTTTACAAAGTGAAAGTGACTTTATCAGTGGTAAAGTCAATGTTAAATTATAAAGTGAAAAGTGACTTTATACATATAGTACAACGTGGGTACTTTATTTAATGGGTGAGTTAAAAAATAGAAAGTGAGAATTAAATGCACATTTATTCTCATCCCTTGATCTAAATGAATATAAGCCATTAGATCTTAGGGTTGCCCAAAAGTCATTTAGGGAAACAAAAGGGGGAAAAGAAAAGAGAGACTGCATTCATTTTTCATGAGCAGATTGGAGAAAGGAGGCTAAGAGCTGGAGAAAGCCCCTAACTCATACAACCTTCAACAAGTACCAAGCTCATACAACCTTCAAGAAAGCCCCTAAGGTGAGGAAGAATAATTAGGGTTTCCCTCTTAGAGCAACACTTAGGGCAAGAGATTTTATGGAGGAGACTTTAGTGGATGCCCACCAAATTTTGAATTCAAGTAGCCAAGATCCTCCACTTGATGTTTAATCTCTCAAGTTCCAACAAAACCTCTCCAAAAGGATTTCTCTCTAAGCCTTCATTAGACGTGTTATCCTCAAGAGGGCTGAAATTTTAAGAGGAAATTTGATAGATGAAAAGTAAGAGTGATCACCAAGGACATGGATTAGTGTCTTGTCCTTTGGGTATATGGATTCAAGGAGGCTCAATATAAGCTAAATCGTTTCTAAGTGTTCGAAAAATTAGATTAGGACAACATTTTAATTAATCTTTTCCTTCCATGACATTTACTTTTGACATTATTGTTCTTCTCCTAGGCTATAATTATGTTCTTTATCATCAAATAAATGCCATAAACAGTGAAGATCACAAGCACACCATACGTAGGCTTCAAAGTCAAGGCGAAACCCATCCAAGGGGAAAACCCATCAGAACTTCTTATAAAATCAATTCAAAGGAGACTTCCAAGACCCAAAACAAGACCTCTAGCCCCCATCAAGACACATGTTAACCAATGGGCCAAATATGTCTTCTCCACTTCCATAGATGAATTACAAAAGCTTCCTACAACTTCGAATCTGTGGAAAACCCAACAAGACCTAGAGACCTTGTACATTCCAAAAACTTCAAGGCAAACTGCTCCTTCACATGGCTTTTCTAGTCTTCTTCGCATGCCTTTTTAATCACAGATAATCTCTAAAAGAAGTGTGCATATCTATCTTCTAAGGGAGGACGAAATCCCTCCTTATATCACCTTTCAAGTCGACATATGTTGGTTGGCCGACTTGGTCTTTAGGAGTATCTAGACACTTCTAAATACAATAATATTTTTCCTTTTTCTTTGATACAAGTGCCCAAAGGGGTCTTTTACATAATAACAATGACCATGACTTGTGACAAAAACCTAGAAGCATACAAGGAATGCTTTGACCTAGGGTACAATGACCCAAGCATGAAACCCATGCTTCATAAATAAATTTTCTTTTACTTTTTCTTTCTTCTTTTTGATCAATACATAATAATTACATCATGACATGAGTCCAAAGGACAATTATGAAGACCGAAACTAGTTACTTTCTCCAACACTCCCTCTTAACTAGGGAGGTATTCATAATTGTCCAAAAGGTCCAACATCAATACTCCCTTTGATAAGTTCTCATAAGAAGAGTTAGATTGATAAGCCATTTGTAAGCATCAACATTATGATCAACCAACATTGTCTATGAGGCCTAACTAGACAAGCTCTACTTCATTCAAGAGCATTATGCCGGAAAACTTTACGTGTGATACCGCACTACCTCTATAAGGCACATACCCCATCTGGATGTCTACAAAGTATGTCCTTTTAGGACTATTCTTATCTCGGATCTTTGGCCTTGAATCCTCAAATAATATCGATTCTCTTCACTCACTTTTATCTTGGATACCTATCACATCCTCAAAGAGTATCGATTCCTTCCCTTTTTTGGATGTTCTATCCTCACGGAAAGCACAGATGCTTATCCATTCCTCTACCATTCTCTCTCCAAGGCCTTCACTTAGACTTACGATTGTTAGTCCTGGTCAAGTGCTTGACACATGAAATAGAGAATGCATATGTGATTTCCAACATCACTGCCTCACAACCAAAGAGGATATCCCTATTCTCCTTTTAACTTCATAATAGATCCTTGATCCTATACAAGGAGACTCCTTCACTCCTCAAATCTAGAGGAGATTCCTGACTTGTTCTCTAATTGGGAAGCCATATCCACAAGCTTTCTAGCTTGTCTTCATAAGAGTATCAGCTATCAATTCTTCATAGTTGTCTAGCTCCCTCTTTTCTCTGCTTCTCATCGTATTGAGACTACTTTCTATCGAGGTATCATGGAGCCATCTTCTTCAATCTTGTGACAAGTTCCAAGTCATCCATCTTGCACATCACTTTGGTCTTGTCTTTACCAATGAAGTTATTCTATTGAGCCTTCCCAAAACTTCAAGTTGACCATAGGTTCCTCGTGAAATTGATCTTCCTTCTTATAGTACAAACTTTGACCTTCAGGTTATCTTCTCGCATTGCTACATTCTAATCCCAAGATGAGTACATCTTGTCTTCATAGTTGCGAAGTACCACATGTTGAGTTTTCCCTCAACAATTTTTCATACAATCAATCTTTCCTCAACTATCATTATGTACATTTGCAACATCCTTCCAAGTAGCGAAACAATATGTTAACCAAATAACCAACAGTAGATATAAACATCAAACTTACCTCATCATGGCAACCTTCTCGACAAAGCATCAACATCTTCATGGTCCATCTCCACATTGATCTCTCTTTATGCATCAAAGTGCCCAAGGATCCTTTCTAGAGTAAGCCAAGTTCATCATTCTAGGCATCATATTATTTATGACTAACTTTCCTTGCAGGATTTATGTAATTCCTACCCAAAATTTATTTCCATGTATGCATTCCAATGCCTCCACATAATCATCTAGCTATTATACCTTAGCGTTGAGAAATCTAGGGCATCATGTATTTTAGATTCTTTAGCTTGATTTCTCTTATACTTTGACATTTTCCTGTGATTCGTTCTTTCAAAATATTATATTATTTTCATCAAGGCAAGTGCCAAACAATGAAGATCACGAACACAACAAGGAACACAAGATGTAGGCATAAGGTTAAGGTAAAACCCCTATGAAGGGGAAAACCCAGTCAAACTCTTTCTCTAGTTGATTCAAATCAAGCTGAGACACTCTTGACCTTTTGACCAGACATAGACTCACTCCATCCACCAAGTCAGCCCTTAACACATATTGTCATCTAGATTCTTGCCTTCTTCTTTCCTGGAACTCAATCTCTTATTTTTGGCCCCTGTAACCAACTTCAAGATCACACGTGTGACAAAGAAACATCAAAATTTTGGTTCTTCATAGCTTGATAGACTTCCCTTCCTCTTCGCTTGAATTGGCTCTCCTTTTTCGAGGTCTTCGCATTACTTTCCTTAATACAAAGTGCAGATCGAATATGAAGTTGGTAGTGTGTCACAATAGGCCGAGTTGCTTGTGCATGCATAGTAGAATGAGGCTCTTTTGAGGCCAACTCGTAGGGAGAGTTAAGCCGACATATAGGAGAGGGAGTTGAATTGGTGGAGTCATCCTTTTTGACATGAAAATATTTTTTCTTCTTTGACTTAAGGTGCCCATGAAGGGTCTTTTACATCATAACTATGACCTTGACTCAAGATATAAACCCTAAAGCACACAATGGGTGCTTTGACCTATTAAGCAAGAAACATATGCTTTAATAAGTCAATCTTTCTTTAATAAAAAATGATTTTCTATTCTTTTGACAAATACATTACATCATGACTCAAATACAATTATGAAGACCAACACTTGGAAGAAATAGTATCTCATACTCAAATAGAAACAAATCTCTTTCATTATGAGATTGTAACCTGACTAACTGCATTCCATCATCCTTCAAGCAAATTGTCATAATGCTCCTTCCGAGAACCTCCAAAGTGATCGTTCTTATAGGATCTTGAAGATCCAACTTAGCAAAAATTACAACCTCTAACATAATCTTAGACAAAGAGAGGATAAACTTTATGCAAGTTTTGGTTTCAAACTCTATTTGAAAGACTAGATGATGCTTATAAAGAAAATCAACCAAGTAGACTCTAAATAAACTACTATCACATGATGCCATACTAAATCAAAAATAATAATGCATGTTTACTCCTTTAATGAACTTGATAGCATTAGCTCCTTCAAGGTCCTCACAATTCCCACTTTCCATCATGCTCATTAAAGCACGAGATTTGCTTTGTCAGTCCATCCTTCTCATTTTGCTTCCTGACCAAGTAAAATACGAGTACAATAGCATGATAACGACCTAGTGTTTCATGATTTTCATAAAGGGTATTCTCCTAGGATTCTTAGACATAAACAATAAATTCCTTTGATATTTCTTGTAGAAACTTTAGTCCTAGCGTTTTGATGTCATATCCTAGATTTCAATTCCACCCTCGCTCAAGATTACCATATACCCTAAGTTATCTACAAACCCAAAAAGTCAAGAGTTAGGGATTCTATGAGAGAACAAATAGATTAGGGTTAGGATTTTCACATGATTAGGGTTTCCAAGTACCATTTAGGGTTTACAATGCTAGATACCAACAACCTTCAACAAGATGAAGTTCACAAACCCTAAAAACATGTGACAAAACTCTAATATATATACCACGTTAGACAATTTTGCATACCTTAGAAACAAGGACTACATCCCTTTAATATCCATGATTACCAAAAGCTTGCAACAAAGCCATCTCAACTTACTAAGTTCAAGAGTGACACTTAAAGATGCTAATACATGTTGCTTCCATCTAAGTTTGCCTTCTAATGCCATACAAGAAAATTCTTTCCACAAGACAAACTATTTCTTTAAGCTTCAAACAATTCAAGGGTGTTTCCTTATTCTTTAACAACAAGTTTGATACCTATTTTGAGACACCTCTAGCCTTCCTTTTATTACAAATTTGGTCTAGGGCTTCCAATAGTCTCAAAAAATGGGTCTAATATTCCTGCAAAGTGTCTTCTTCAAGATACCACTCTTCATTGTTAGTAGGGCTACTTCTAGCCTTGGATTTCTTTAAGATCAAACTCGGTACTTTTGAAGCTTCTTCCTTAAACCTTTTCCCTTAAACTAGGGCTTACTACTTTTACTGTACATATTTTAAGAATAGGCCTGTAAAAATTTTCGTACAAGTTGGCCTAGTTCCTCTAGTAATCGTCTTTCCTTGCTAGCTATTATGACTATTTCTAGCCTTTTGACCTCACAAAAGAAGTGATTACAGTACGTCTTCTCTTGTAAGATATTTTTCCTTTCTTACAAGACCCTTGGCCTAGACTAGCCATCATATTCCCATACGCTGCTATTGTAGAGGAGTTATAGTCCAAGTCTAAGCCATACGGCCTCTTCCAACCTGAAGTATAAGGGCATGTATCCTTATGCAATCTATGGCGCAAGGTTGTGGCCAATTATAGGTTGCCCTAAACAAAGTTTTGGATCTTTGTGGTACTTCAAACCCATACAATGATCAGCTTTAGACTTTATCAAACCATTCGGCCTTCTTGGTCTCATGAATAGCATGGAGCAGGACTTCGAATTTCTTTTTAATTACGCAAAAAAACCTAGGCCTCTTGGATCTTTGAAAAGAATAAGTTGAGAGCCTTTCGGTCAATATAGATACCTTAGAGATATTCAAGACTTCAAACCCCTAAAAAATGCTTCTTGGTCACACCAAGTCTTTGACGTTCTTGGTGTAGGACTGTGGTCATACAACAAAGATATTCCTTCCTCCAATCTGCACTTGATTGGATTCAAATGACACTCTTGTAGCTTCAATTTGGATTTGGTCTTTGAGCAAAGAAGGATGGCGAAAAACAAGCATGATCTAGGCCTTAATCAACCCAGAATTTTAGAGATCTTACCTTAGACCCTCCTCCTTGCAAAACAGAGACCTTCCAGCTACCAAAAATATTGACCTTAGCTCTGATACCATGTTGGAAAAATTAGATTACAACAGCATTTTAATTAATCTTTTCCTTCCATGACATTTACTTCTAACACTATTGTTCTTCTTCTTGATTATAATTATGCTCTTTATCATCAAAATAAATCCCATAAACAATGAAGATCACAAGAACACCAAATGTAGGCTTCAAAGCCAAGGCAAAACCCGTTCAAAGGGAAAACTCACAAGAACTTCTTCTTATAAAATCAATTCAAAGGAGACTTCCAAGACCCAAAACAAGACCTCTAGCCCACATCAAGACACAAGTTAACCAACTAGTCAAATGTGCCTTCTCCACTTCCATGATCAACTACAAAAGCTTCCTAAAACTTTGAATCTGTGGAAACCAGCAAGACCTAGAGACCTTGCACATTCCAAAGACTTCAAGGTAGACTGCTCCTTCACTCGCCTCTTCCAGCCTTCTTCGCATGCCTTTCTAGCCACAAATCATCTCCAAAAGAAGTGCGCAAATCTATCCTAAAGGAAGGAGTCAAGACGAAGTCCCTCCTTATATAGCCTTTCCAAGAGGCTCTTTACGCCCTCCCTAGGCCGACATATGCTGGTTGGCCAACTTGGTCTTTAAGAGTATTTAGACACTTCTAAAATACAATAATATATTTCTTTTTTCTTTGATACAAGTGCTCAAAGGGGTCTTTTACATAATAACAATCACCATGACTCATGACAAAAACCTAGAAGCATACAATGGATGCTTTGACCTAGGGACCTATGACCCAAGAATGTAGCCCATGCTTCATAAATAAATTTTCTTTTACATTTTTCTCTTTCTTTTTGATCAATACATAATAATTACATCATGACATGAGTCCAAATGACAATTATGAAGATCGAAACTAGTTACATTCTACAACACTAAGGAGGCTAAAAATCGATGCCCTGGGTATCAACTTCTAGCATTTACCCACCCAATGATAAATGGAGTTTGATGGAGAGTTATAATGATTCCTCCAAAAAGAACATTCATTACATGTTATACAATGAGTAACATATGCAATTCTCAACTAGATAGCCTTAAAAAAAAAAAAATTCAACAATTAGGGCACAAATAAGCATAATCTAGAAACATATCAATTCAATTTTCAACAATAGCCACTTACAAGATAACAAGCAGTATATCCATCAATTCACCAAAGAAATGCTTCAAAATGAAAATTTTCAACAATAGCCACTTACAAGATAACAAGCAGTATATCCATCAATTCACCAAAGAAATAGCTCCAAAGGAAAAGCTTCCACAAATCAAAATGCATCCACGAGACTCCAATAACTAAAATGAAACGAGCGTGAGTTCCTTCAAGAGATCTAAATTCTCCAAGTGATGATGATGAGAGAATGAAATGATCTCTCTCCAATTTATACATGCCTACTGATCTCTAATTTTTGCCTAAAGCCCCTCAAGTCATAAAATAGTGGGCTAGAACTAGGTGAGGCTACAAGACAACCTCATAGCCATTATAAAACATAACAATTACCCACAAAAGAGCATGAAATGTTGACGTCATGCATGCTTAGGCCCTTCTTGGGCATCTTGTGCCATAATGAGTGTAGAGGGCTCCATAAATCAAGATCTAAGGGTTGGCCACTAAATCTTCATGTAAATCATCATGGGACCCCAATTTTGTTAGGGTCACAAAATGGGTCTCATGGGGGTTTTCTAGTGATAAAATAGCTTGTTCTGCTCCAACATTTAGGGCTTTGAGAATGGCGTTAGCCCTCCCATGTCTCAAGGGTGAGACAAACCTTATATAGGCCTCGGATCAGCTACCAAATGATGTGCTCACTATTAAGCTAGCTGGGGCAACCTGGTCCAAGTGCATAATCTCATGAATAAGGTGGGGCAGAAGGCAACCTGTTGGGGGTGCTATAGGTGCCCATGGAGTGGAATGATGCTTTGCAAGTCCCATGGCTCTCAACAGTTCACCTATAGGGTGTCATAATGCTCCTCTAATGGACTTGGGTCATAGTTAAGTTGCCCAAACCATGATGAGAATGTTGATTTGGGGTAGCATCGAATGTGCTCTAGCCACGAAAATTGGTGAAGAGGCTAAGGCACATGAGATCTCCAATACCCAGAAAGGGTTTGGGCAAATTCTAAACAGTTTGGGAGATATTAAAAAAATTAATATTTTTTAATGGAGTCCTTAAGTCTAAACTTAGGGAAAATAAAATATTAATGTGAATTAATATAAAATTGTGTTAGAATGGTCCAAAAGTCATGGATCAAGCCAGATCTAATCTTAGTCGTTGCTTAGGGACTTAATCTCAGTTGTTGATTTGTCAACGAGAAAAGTATAAGAGGAGGCTTGAGGGTCACTTAGAGAACACACCAAGAGATCAATATTTCCACTTTCTAGGGTTGGGTTTGCTAAGAAAGTTGAGAGAGTGATCAGAGTTGCAGTCGAGGGGCAGTGAATACAGAAGTAGAGAGGCAGAGATAGCACCGAGAGGATCAGCACAGTAGCCGAAGAGAGGGACACAGAAGCAGCCAAGGGTTCACGCAGAGCCAGCCAAGGCTCACGTAGAGCCAGCCAGGAGCTGCCCAGTGCCTCAGAGGCCAGCGTGGGTGACGCAAAGGGCCAAAGGACTAACGCAATGTCACAGAGGCTGACGCGGGCCAAGAGAGAGTGACGATGGGATGATGCTAGGCCAGAGAGAGGTTGACGCAGTGCCTAGAGGTTGACGCTTGGGTTTCGTGGGGCAAATTGGAACAGTAGAGCTGCCAAAGTGTTTATCCCGGGTTTCAACTATAATATCTACTTCAGAGTAGAGAGGTACTACTGCCGAGATTTTTCTCTATTGGGTGAGCCGGATTTGGCACCCAGATTGTATTCTGAAACTGCTTAATAAATCAAACCCTCAAATAGCTGCACCAGTTTTCCCACATTGGGTTTTTCCGGGGACATTAGTCCAAAAACAGCAATGTCACTTGTGTGCTTGTTTCTATTTCCTTCAGTTGATGATATGTAATGAAATGAGCATGTACTTGTATTTATTTCCAATATTTACATGGTAAATAACTTGTTAATTAACAGAACAAATAAGTAGGAATAAATCAGTAAAGTGCATGAAGGGTTTCTAATGTGTCAGACTTAGAAATTCCAACAGAGAACCACCTGTTGATCATACACAAAGTCCAGTGTTGCATCTTCACCATTGGGTTCAATAATCATTAGTGCATCTAAGTGAACCAAGCTTGTTAGTCATGGGCAAACTGACACTTCATACGAGGTTTCCCTTCCAAATTTAGGGCTTTGATCGCGTAATAGTATTTCCTCCATAGGTAGGAGTGGCTAATAAACGATCCTATTAGGTGTTCCAGCCCCTAAGGGGAAAAACAAGTCCCATGTTCATTAATCAATCGGTGGCATGTGAATAATGATGGAATAGAAAGGGGATAAAGGGGCTTAAGGCCAAATGCCATGGTTTCAAGGGTAGCAATAACGAGAAAGTCCACACTATGGGCATGCAAGTGTGAGGAGGGAGCAATCGTGGATGCATGAGTTATGCTAGCCTTTGTTTTTCCACCCCTCTTATTTCCTTTTTCCTTTTCTTGTTTTTTCATTGTATTATGCTCGAAGTTCTAGGAATGAGAGCATGTTGTGTATGATGTATAGCAATGGTTACCCCCTTAAAGGTGGGGTAGTTCATCGCCCACCAAGGATTGGGACATGCAAGGACTCCTTCTAATGACGTAATAAGGCAACATTAGCCCCATGAACTGGGTGATGACCACAATGATAAGGGGTAGAGCTCCATAGTCTTAAAAACTGGAACCGGTGACCGAACCGATCCACCTAATTAATTGGGTTTCAAAACGGAACCGATCAAACCAGGACTGGTGAGATCTCAATAAACTGATTTTAAAAAAAATACATGTAATTTAATTTTTATTGAAAAAAACTATTTTTAAGATTTAAAACCATGATTCCAAACCAATAGAGACCAAATATGCAAAGTTTGCTCATCTATATACCATGTAAAGGTGAATATCTCAAAATGGCACCGAGTGCAATACATATCATCAATAAAATACATAAGCAATAAGGCTCTAAATGGCCTATAAAGTCCAAAACCAATGCTACAAGTTATGGGGCCATTGGCATACTACAAGACTACAAGTCTACTGGTACATATCACTGATCAAATTCATCACCATTACTGGACACAAGATCATTAACAAGAGCTACATAAACATCATCTAAATCAGAGTCTGAGCATGACTCAACCTCATCTGCAACCTCAGTTGTAGCACTGGCACCAATAACAATAGAAGTGGACCTAATGGAAGCACGAGTTGGTCGAGTTGCACAACTAGTGCCTTCCATTGGTTGTTTGCCTTTGCTTGATGCGGCTACTAATTATGTTTCTGATGGCACTACCAAATATGCTTCATCCCCCCTGATGCCATGTCAATATCAAAATTAGCATCAAACTTAGGATCATCAATCTGCTCCAACCATTCTGGTGTTGGATCAATATCGTCCAACACAATGGGATCTAGATTAGGCCATTTGTTCGTCATTTGGTTGCGCCTTAGTCGAAGGTTGTATTGCACGAAGACAAGATCATTTAACCATTTTTGTTCCAAACGATTTCTCTTCTTCCTGTGTAAGCGCTCAAAAACAAATTGCGCTCACAACCTAAAGCACTACAAGTTTGGTTGAGGACTCTAACTGCAAACTTTTGCCATTAAGAACATTCGTCGCCAAATGACTCCCACCAATGTGCTACAAAGAAAAAGACATTAATTAGTAACTTAGTTCATTTCATTACTTAGTTACAACTATTTACAGATAATTTGAATTGTAAATTTGTAAACAATTGAACTTTAAAAGAAAAACAAATTAGAATTGCTTCCCTAGTTGATCCACATCCTTGCCACCTTTGCCAAGTTTTTGCCAAAGGTACCAATGGCATACTGAAAAGAGTAAGTTGTCTATGTATTTCCAACTGGTCTTCATGGTTAGGGACCATGTGCTCCAAGCAATCATACAATCCATCTCTGACCTCCCCAACTTGCAGATCTCCTACCTGAGCTTTATAATGATACTTTGGGTTCAAAAAATACGCAGATGCATGTATAGTACGATGGAGTTGATTGTTCCATCTGTTATCAATGATCTCCCATATACGCCCATATTTAGCTAACTTATCCTTGTAGGTTGCCTGCATCCGCTCCTTTGTTTGATCCATAGCCTCATAAATGTAGCCCATGGCCAATTTTTTGCCATCCACCATCTGTAACACCTTAACAAGGGGCTCAGTAATTTTCACATGCTCTGCAAACCTTTTCCAAAAATAATTGTCAAAAACTTTCCTTTTGGTGTCTTTGCCATCTTGTCGACGAGCCCCCAAGATTCAATCCAATCATCAGAAGAAAACATTCTCTGCAAGTTTTTTTGTTGAGAATTGAGACATTGCAACATGAAGAAGTGAGTTGCAAATCTCGTAATTGCAGACCTAACAAGCTCTTTGCCCCCAATGTTTTTCCTCATTAGGCTCAATACCCATGAGAGGTTGTACATGTATTTTGTAATGCACTTGGCATGCTCTACAGTGTTTTTTACCCACTCCACTTTGCCTGTGTCCTCAAGCATGAGGTCTATGCAATGTGCAGCACATGGAGTCCAATAATTGGTCTTATATTTGGACTCAACCATCTTTCTAGCAAGAACATAGTTTGAGGCATTATCTGTGATGACCTGCACAACATTTTGCTCCTCCAGTTCCTGAATAATCTCATCGAAAAGCTCAAATAGAAGGGTTGCATCCTTCACCTTATCAGATGCATTAACTGATCTCAAAAACATGTTTCCTTGAGGGCAATAAACAAGGAAATTAATGATAGTGCAGTTATTTCCATTGGTCTATCCATCTGACATGATGGAACAACCCGTTTTGAGTCATGACTCTTTATACTCGACCGAATACTCATCAATGGTAGAAATCTATTTTTGCAAAGGAACTCCCCTCAAGTCATGCATAGTAGGGCCTTCGCTAGGAGGAAGTGGGATTAGCAAAGGCAGTGGTGGATGTTTGGCCTCTTTGTTCCTTTAAATTGTTGCCCTTGATGATAAGACCCAAGAGCAAGAAGAACATAGTGAAAGGGGTCATTGGTGGAAGGGAAAGAAGAGGAGTCTTGAATCTCAAAATCATCATACTGACTCTCTTTCATGGCTTGTAATATTTCCCTCTTCCATGCAATTTCTTCTTGGATAGCCTTCTCCATAGCCTTATTCTCCTCAAACTACTCAAACTTGGCAAGGTATTTTTCCCTAACAAGACCTAACACTTCCTTTGGTGCTTCACATGGCTTTAGTTGGCCTCTTATCCCAGCGAAGTGTTGTTTCAACCTGAGAATACCCTACCTCCAATAAATTTATTGCAAATTTTGCATATAATTTTTCCATCAATCACATCACAATGCGCCCATGCAATGTCCTTGGATTTTGGAGCCATGGTGACTAGAAATAATTGAAATTTGCAAAGAAATCTGCCTGTAAAAAAATTTGCAGCTAATAAAAATGGAAAACATAAAATAAATTTACGAAGAAAAAAATGCATATTTAGCCTACAAAATTTGATAGCATAGAACACATAAAAAAATTAAATACATGGACAACAATGAAATATGGAATTTTCAAGTGAAAATCCTTACCTGGAAATGCAAACTAGCTTCCTTAGCCTCCTCTTAAAGATGCCAACTCTACTAACAGCTCCAAACTATCTCCAAAATAACTCCAAGTCCAACTCCAAGCCTCCAAGATGACTACTCCAGCGAAAACTCAAAACTCTCCAAGAGCTCACAATGAAACTCACAAAAACTCCAAATGAGATGTGTGAGGAAAATGAGGGGGTTGACCTCCTTTTATTAACTTGGAGAGGGTGTTTTTAAAGGGAAACAACCCTTAGTTTCCCTCCAAACCACCTAATAAGCTTCAAAAAACCGGCCTGGTCGGTCCGTGGCGGCTGTGGCATTGAACTGGTCAGTTTATGACAGAACCGGCCAGTTTTCCATTAAACTAGTGGATTACATCATAAACCAGTCGGTTATGTCTGGTTTTTGCAAAAATTCGGCAAAATGGTGGCATAAACCCAGTTTTGCAGCCAGTCTAGCTAGATTTGCCAATGAACCAGTCGATTTGACCGGTTTCTGGTTTATGCCTACTAGTTTTTAAAACTATGTAGAGCTCATGCTTGGCTTTTTCCCACCTACTAATATAATGTCCCAGCCATCTTTGGCAATTTATAATTTTCTTTCCTTTGTTTCTTGCTTGTGGCCATGGTATGATTTTACTTTTCTTTTAGCTGCATCAACCTCCGGGACAACGTTTCCAAGCCCGACCTAGATATGTGGACAAGGGGAAGGGTTATGCTAACACCCTGTGGACCCAATGGTCATGTGGACCTAGAAAGGGGAGATAGTGAATAGGGCTCACAATGTGTGGAGGGAAGTGATAAATATGGAATGCGAAAACAGGATTGCGCTACCAAAATAAGGGTTTCCCAAGTAGTGCCCTTCTTGAAGCCATGGGCCAATAGGGGAGGTCCCACTAAACTAGGATTAAAGATTAGTTGGGGGAACAAAACCATGGTCAAAATCCTTTCATTTTCCAAGTCACCCTATACTCCTTGCCAAATGCCCCAATGAAAAAGCAAGCAAAAGCTCTCAATTGCACAATGAATAACATACCTTTTGGGTCGAATTGCCCACCTTCTAACGTGAGCTCTTGACAAATGGGCGAGGAAGCATATGACTGATGAAAGTGGCAAAGATAAAATGGCACATCACATCGGCTACAAGGTGGCTATCAGAGGTTGCTGGTTGTCAACTGGAAGTAGATGATTAGGAGAAAAGTTCTCTTAGGGGTACCCACTTTTGGTGTGTAACAAAGCCCATGTAATTTTGTCACAATGATTTTCCTTCAGTTTTTTCTTGGACATGTATGGTAGTTTCAGTCACTTATTGTGATGTATGGCTCTCTTTTTGAGTTACTCTCAAGTGGTCAAACAATCTTTGAGAGAATTCCACAATTGTGGGTTTTTTATACAATCAATCCTCCTTTGGGATATACCTTCAATTTTGTACTAAAATACAATGTGAACAATACATGGAAAATGATTATCAATACCCACTTCGAAAAAAAACTAGTTTTTAATTTGTTAGTTATAAAAAGGCAAGAAAAGGATGAGTAGTGTTGACCACTACGTGTCAACTACCCATAAGCAGTACACCCCCTCTTCTTCACCAAAAGGGATAGCGCTTGATCGACATATTCATGCCATTTGACAGTCATCATCGACTTGATCATATTAAGTTGTAAACCCAGTCTGCAAATTGAATTGTAAATAATCTTAGCAGAGTTGAGTCATGTATGTAAATTGCCTAGGTGGACCTAATTTTCTAGTGATAATCTACGTTCCGGAAGACTTTTTGTCTCACCCATTCATGATCGACAGAGTTTTCCTTCAACCTGACCCCAAAGCCAGAATGAATTTTGTCATTAGAGTCTTAGAGGAATCCTAGTGTGTTAAACTGCTAGATTATATTTGGTTGCAGAACTAGGTGGTCTATGAGGGTCTATGTCAAAGGGGTTTTCCCCCTTGAGATGTAAAATTGTAAAAGTCATGATGTAAGTGTCTTGAAGCGTTAGGAAATGTTTTAATCCCCTCATAAGTCCTAAGTCCTAGGTCCTAGGGAATTTTTTCCAAAGGCTGAAGTTCGAGGATCCATTTAAAAAATAAATTAAAATTAAAAAGATAAATAAATAAATAAATAAATAATAAAATAAATAATAAATAAATTTTTTAATGCATTAAAAATTCGACAAATGAGATTAAGAGATATCTTGGTCCTCATCGATGGTCGAGATCATTTTGACATGGATCACTCGAACTAGCCATTGGGATTTTTTCCTTTAAATAGGGTCCTAGGGGTCATTTGAGATGATTGGATCTGTGAGTCTTGTGCTGAAGAAAGCTCTCCTGTAAACTTTTTCTGGTGCTAATAAAGAAAGACCTTGGGGTTGAAATCTTGCTGGTGTTACTCTCTTGAAGTGCTGTGAGCTATTTTATTTTCTGCATATTTTCATTTTCAGCCATTAGTAACAGCTTATTGTAGAGTATTGTTGAACACAGGTATCTTGTTCACTTGCTAGGGTTTGAAAGGTATTAGAATTTCTGAAATAATGGCAGGTATCTCCATTGCATCTGAGATCTAGTATTGTTTATCTTTCTTTATTGATGGTTGAAGTGAGCTGTGCAGGAAACCCTTATTGAAAAAGATCAGTGGGCGTTTGGGGAAGTTCTCGGCTGAACCAGCCAACTCCCACAAGCATTCTCTTGCAAAGCCCAGCCAGTTTCGATCCTGGGTTTATCATTTAAGTTTGTTTTTCTGAATTGCATGAGAAATTTCTGAAGTTTTTTTTAGTGAATCTGGAATTTTGATAATATCTCTGTTAATTATTGATAAATCTGGTTGTTTAAGAGTCGAGAAATTGTAGATACTGTAAATTTTTAGCTGATCTAGGGTTTTAATTTTGTTTTATGCACATATCATTTTTGGGTTTTCGGTTCTTTGCCATTGCAGTTTGCAGGTACAGGCTTTGAGAAATTTTCAAGGTTTTATCAGGCAAATTTGGAGCAGGGAATTTCAAATATTGATTTTGTGGAGAGCTTCAGTGGTTTTTCTGGGCAATCTGTTTACTGTTGCCAGGAGCCTTCAAATTTTTTTTGGAATAAAAAAAATTCGAAATTTGGTTCTTGGACCTGCACTTCTCCATTCACCGCTGTCAAACCTGCACCCCTGTGTTATTCATCTACTGTTCTCCCTGCAAATTGCAATCACCATTTTCTTTACGTTGCTCTTCAACTCTCCGTCCCATTTCAGCAACCCACAAACGCACATTTCATTTTTCTGTTGGGCAGTATTCAGCGCTCAGCATAACCAGCGTGCTGCCATCTTTCTCCTACGCAGTCTAAAATCGCATTTTTACTTTCAAATCCGGAATCATAGCATCCAGGCTCGCGTTTTTGCTGAACCCTCCTCGCGTCACTACTCCATTTGTTGTCTTTTTGCTTCCATTCGACCCTTCAAAGCTGTGTTCGGCTCCCATCATTATAATCTTCTTTCAAAACATTTCCCTTAGCGCAGACCAGGCATTCAATCCACACCTGTAACTGCTCATCGGCTTCAATCTGCGCATCGTTTCATTTGCAAACTCCGCCGTCACAAACCTGCTAACGATTCCTGCATTCTACACGAGCCAGGTAATACATTTTGGTGGTACTACGTGCATCGAAAGGTTGAACTGTTTATGCGTAAGTCTCCTCTCTATTTGCGTAGGAAGAAGTCGTTTTTTGGTTTAGCGTAAATGCAACTTCAGAAGTTTATTGTAGATTTTGGTTTTATTACATTTAGATTATAGTTTAGCTTTTAGAATTTACGATTGTGATTTTTCTTTTTTTTAATTTTAGATATTTAAATTCTAAATTTTAGATTATGTTAATTTTTTTTAGATTTCTAATCTTGTGATAGTCTTTACATATTATTTTCGTTTCATTTTAAATCTAAAAATAAATTAAATAAAAATTAAAACAACAACAACAACAAATAATTAAAAAATCTTTTAGGGTTTTAGGTTTTAGTTTTTTTTTTGGTTGATTTTTAAGCCTTAATTATATTTATAACAAATAAAAAGTTCTAAAAATTTTCCTTTCTTTAATGTTTAAGCTTTAGATTTAGATTGACTTTTATAGTTTTAGTTTTTAGATTGATTTTTAAGTTTTCCTTTTAAATATAACAATAAAAACTTATAAAAATTATAAAATTATAAAAAGGAGTTTCTTTTCCTTTAAGTGTAGATTTTGAAATTATTTAGATTTTTTAGGTTTCATTTAGTTTTAATTTTTGTTTTATCGGAAAAGCATAAAAAAAATTTGGAAATATTTTGCCAGTGTTGGCTCAAGGATTTATCACGTTTTATCTTTTCTGCTGAGGCTAAAATTTTGATGTGAAATTAATGTTTATCATTTTTATGTAATTTAGCATGCTTGAATGATCATGAATGTGATATCCGGTTAGTGTTTAAAATTACGTGGTTATTTAAAAGCACTTTATCTTTCGAAATTTTAAATTGCTGGAGTATCATGTAAGCATTTTCTCGCATTTGATAAAATTTAATCTTTGTTTGAGTTATTTGATGATAAATGATTGCTCTACATGGTTTACATTTCTGCAGCATTTAGTAAGTAATCATTTAAACATTAACTTCATAAGGCACTGGTCTATTTATTTAACAAATCAATTTAGTTCTTGTTCCTTCGTGTCCCCCAACCCAACTGGTTCACAGTTGGTCATCCATTTTCTTATAGGAACTAACCCCCTTAGCCACGGGAGATAGGCTTAAACGGAGAGATCGGGGATCAAAGTGACAACGCCCGGTTTGAGCGTTGTCGTGACAATTTGTGCGACAGCAAGTAGAAACATTATTAATCTGAAACTCCTCAACAGAAGGGCTTAATCTGCCAATTATCCCATTGGTTATGGCCCCTTTCCCTCCCTACATTGAAAATTCATTTCCTTGTCCATTGCCCATTGAACTTGAACCACCTTAAAAGAACTAATAAGCTTATAGGTAAAAATTAAAATGAGTCAACAAAAGTTTAGCATGCTCACTGCTAGTGTATCTAGTAGGTGAGCCATGTTGTATCCATTCAACATGTTTTAAAAGCTTTAAGGCCAGATGTGAGAACTTAGAGTTCAGGCAGTGTAGATATAAGGCTATGAGAGATGGAGAAGAAATGGCCTCTAGACAAGATAATATAATAATCTTGGAAGATAATTTATGTCAACTAATTAGCATTTCAGTCCATAAATAATTGTCACAGCTTTGTTTATAGGGATACTTTACTCACAGATAATGATCTAAATACAATTTTGCCTTCAACATCCACTATCAAGAAATAACCATGACTGGTGCATCACCAAAAATAGAAATAACGAGGCAAAAGACAACGATATTATATTACTGATGACTTCAAGGCAGGGTAACCTCCAAATGAGTTCATCTAAATCAAAATGTACCCTTTGTACATATTATGCCTTATCTAAAGAATGAGAGGAAGAAAAGAAGAAGAACATGGTGAATATGGGCTATATGGTGTAGCTATTACAGATCATGTTAAAAAGAGAAGATAAAGAAAGAGATAGATAAGGAGAAAAAAAGAGCAATAGTGCAGGTAGATACATAACAATAATTGCCTAATTGTCTATTTTGCAATGATCACAAAGCATAGGAAATTTAACCACCACGTAACTAGGTATTTACTTGACTTTTATTTTGCAAATACTAAGAACAAGAAACCCCAAATTTTCAATAAGAATTTAAAAACTACCTACCAGTTAAGTGAAGAGGAAGAAATTAGGCGCATATTAACTTTCAAGCTCAAATCCAAAGGTACTCTATCTCCGGCTATTGGCAAATCATGTCCAAAACTGTTAGCATGCAAGGATGATCCTAAATTTCCCAATAAACCTGGAGAGTCATGAGGTTGAGTGACAACAGCTGAGGCCTTATTATTTGCCAATCCCTTAAATGCCTTGGCCTGCAGTCAAACATTCATTTTAGCATTACTAAAAACACAATCCAAAAATTTCAACATATTTCAGCTTCTAAAAAAATCACATATATCTTAACTTGTCAATATTAATGATAGTGACTAGAAGATACCATATCAACAGTCGTTCTTGAAGACAAAGCAGGAGAACTCGAAGAAAGCTCAGCAACATTACGAAAGTTGTTATATTCTTGACACTCAGCCTTTAGTTCAACGTTCTTATTTGTACATGCACTATTTATGGAGGTATCTGGATTACCAGATGAAGTGTGATTTCCATTCCTTCTCCTGGCATTCCTCGAAAATTATAAGCTTCACTAAGCCATGCTTACAAAGTATTGAGGAAAAAAACTTTTATGATATTTCATTAGAAACAAATGTTACCACCTACCAAATAAATTTTGATGAAAGCTTCACATCAGATGGTGTGGAACATTGGTTGGTCTCCTTTATCTGTTTCTGAAACAAAGGAGCATCCTATGACACGAAACAGTGCAAAGGTACATCTTCATATATCTTGATAACTAAAATAAAACAGTTTTAAATGATGAAATAAAGTATTATTCAACCTTACACAGAATATTAAAATCAATATGAGATTGATCCAAATATGTCAGGACTCAGAATAGAACCTTAAACTTGTCTTTAGAGCTAAGTATTTTAAGCCTATCACCAGGCTTTGTAACAGGATAAATATCAGCAACACGAGTATCGATGTATCTGGGCAGCTTGGGCAACTCAACTTTCTTAGGCCCAGAAACCATTGCATCATTGGACCTGCAAAATCAAAAAGTAAACACTTAATCCACAAAAGATGCAAACCTCCTTGAACAAAAATAGGGGAAAAATAGTATACTTCTCTCCAGCAAGTAGAGAACCAGATGCTTCATTCGACATCATACGCAAACGTTTAAACTGTTCTCCCTGCAAGGAACGACATGAATGTTAGTAAACATTGCCCCAGTTACTAAGATATCAATATGACAACCCAGCATGAAGCTATATCTGATACAAAATGACAAATCTCAAAATACCAAAGAGTATGGTTGAAATATAATAAATACAAGAATATCGTAGAAAAACACAAAATAGAAAGCCCAAACCTTGAAGTTGAGAATTTGGATGTGATAATGAGATAAAGTTAATCAAGGAATGATGTGTCTATGGCTTAAAAAACTAAGAGAAAGAAATACCAATGTCACATTTATTGTTATCAGCAACTTATCACCGCCGGTCCAAAATTTAAATTAGTATCAGCAATATCAGGGAAATTATCGGAAATTATCGAGAAACTTTAAAGAATACAACAATAATCATTTTTTCTCAAATTTTTAACTTTTAAAAAAACATCAACATCAAACAAACACATTGCTACATAAATATGAAGATAAAATTGATATATAAGATGTATAAGATGTCAAGTGATACATCAGACATCATATTGAAATATAATATTTCTCATGAGTCATAAGATCTAACAGAATGATAAAAAATCATATCAGAACTAAAATAAATGTATCTCATGAGATGAATCATGGCAATGAAAACAAAGAATTTCCCCGTGTTTGCTTCATGGAAAATGATCACAGCATCCTCAACAATGTTATCAGAACAAGACCAGATCAACCAAAAAATACATAAAATATTTAAATTTTGAAAAGAACATATAATTCATTTTCATCCATATGAACCAAATTATTATACACAAATACGCAAAAATTCTCGTGTATATAGCAAGGATGCATATAACCAAAATATCATCAAAGTGCAATCGATCTCTAAATCAAAATAGATCAATAGAGAGGCTCTAAATGGCTTCCGAAATCCGAAGAAAATCATGCTACAACAAATAATTACACAACATCAAAATGATTGCCAATATTGGGATCCACCTCATCAAGATCACCCTCTAAGTATTAAAATAGGATAGAAAAAGATTAACATCCTAATCAATGATTTTTCTTGAATGAATTGTACATTTTACTAGGGTCATGAATAATGGAGTGAATTGTACATTTTTACTAGGGTCATGGAGGAACTCAACAGTCAATGCCACCAACATCTAGGTAGATAGAGGGCCTGGTGATCTTGATTCAATGTTAGTTCCATACCCTCATACATCACTGAATGTAGTAGAAGCAATCCAATTCGGCAAATATTGAAATCCTAAATATTGTTAAGTTTACTGGATTTTGAGTGGGATCTAAAATTATACTTTCTCCATATAAAATCCAATGAGATCGGAACCACTCTCAAACATTTTGAGTCAATCAATGGTAACATTAAAAATTTAAAGGTGAAAATGAAAGATAAAAGAAGATGTCACTTTTACTTTAAGAATTTAATATTACCATTAACTACTAGGGTATAGATTGGTTTTTCAAGAGGAACTAGTCTGGGAGCGCGATGGCGACGAGGAGGTTTCGATCGTGGAACCTCTGGACGGAACCTAGGCTTGACTGATCTAGGGTTAGGGAAAACCCTGGCAGAGACATCCGGTGGGCGAATGTAAGACGTGCAGGGGTTATCAGAAGTCAGTGAAAGGTGAAAGGGCAGCTGGAGGTATTATTCAGCCCAAGGCGGACAGCTGGGATCACAGGTTAAAAAAAATCCGCTGTAAAACAAATTTCCTTTGACTATTGCGCTGTGGAAAAAAAACCGCCTCCGCGTTTCAACCCTGAGAAGCATAGTAACCATGGTTAACTCCAATGAGCTTGTGGATCTAGACCCGGTTATGGAGGATATCCTGTCGGTATGGGGCAAAGACCCGACAGCAAAAAACGTTGATCGATATTTTGGAGCTGCACGGAATCTCAGATCTGGCTCCCTCTCGCCGGAAACGCTCAGGATCAACCAATCATTCTACCAACTGACTCAGGGCTATGACGAGAATGCATTGCTTCACCAAGACCTCCAAGTTCTTCAACAGTCGACCAAACCAGTCGAGGATTCATTGCATGCAGCTTACCGCCATCCGAGCCAAGGAGACAAAGGGAAATCACTCGTTGTGGAGCCAGTGTTATCTGGGGGTTTAGAGAATATTGTGAACTTCATTTCTAATGCAGAACAGGCGAGTGAAAAAAGGGCAGGTAGATTGTCAGCGTTAACAAGGGTTTCCATTGGAAAAGAGCAGAGGTTGTCGAAAGGGAATGGAGGGCGGCCGCAAGAAGCGTCTGAGTTTTCCTCGAATCCACTAAAGACATCTCAGGCAGAAGCCCCGGGCCTTCAGGTAACCCTCTCATCCCATGCAAATTTGTTACGGGAAGCCCAGGACATTCCAATACCAGACAGACCTGAGTCTGGGCACAACCATTCAAACCCTAGTCTGGAAGGGCCTGTCATAAACAGGGGGGTAAGGGAGGAAGATATCGGCGGGAAGAAAAAAGGGGAGAAGCGGAAAAAACAGAGACCTATTGGTCAACAGGAACTGGAAGGGAACCTGGTTCTGGGTATGCAAGTGAGCATTGAGGAAGCGATGGAGGTGGCTGAATGTACAGTGGTGGGTAGGGCGCGAGGGAAGAAATTCACTCCTGGCTTCATCCAAGAATGGGGAGAAAAGAACTGGTTGTCTGGTCAAGAAAGGGCCTTCGAAGCATCAACCTTAGCGAAAGGATGGTTCATGCTCCGGTTCAAGAACAAAGAGGTTGCTGATTGGGTATGTGCAAGGAATTGGGTAATAGGGAACATCCCAATCCTCATGAAGAAATGGACACCTCTGTTTGATGCTGTCCGCGAAGAAACAGACATCTTTCCGATCTGGGTCAGGGCACCGGGGCTGCCATCGTTCCTATGGACTGAGTCTGTTTTTAAAGCCATAGGGGACAAATTGGGCATCTATTTGGGAGCCGATATGTCTTTTCAGGAAACCCAGAATAGAGCCATGGCGCGGATATTAGTCAGCTTGAAACCAAACGCAGGATTGGCAAAAAAGATTAATCTCCAATACAGGGATTTTGTGTTCGAACAGATATTGGACTATGAATACCTGCCCTTCAGGTGCCACAGATGCCATGAATACGGGCACTTGGCCAAAGAATGCCCCCTTGGAAGGCGCAGGCGGCGATATCAGAAGGTAAATATGCATTGGGAGGCGGCTTATATCCCTAACCATCCTTCGCAAGGAAAGGAGCCCCCTACAGATCAGGCAAAGGCAGATATTGAGACCGCGGTACAAAAGGAGCTTATGATGGACTCAGCACCGCAAGATCTTGTGCCCTCTTCCGAGAATAAAGAGTTGGAACTGGAGATCTCCCAGGCAAAAACGGAGCTTCCTGAGGGGTCGACACTGCCTTCCGATGGAGCAATGGGTATGTGCATTGATCCAACCCCTCCCCCTCTTCATTTTTCTAATTCTATGGATCTTTGTTTGGGTAATGGTATTGATAGATCTTTAAATCTTGATGAAAACCCTGATGGACCTGGAATTGATGACCTCTCGACTGCTATGCCGTCCCTAGACCTGAATAGTGAAGGTGTTTCCTTTCAACCTAGTCCCTCGGCCGTTCTCCCTTCTTGCCCTTACAACCTCCGTTCCCTAGACAACAAGCCAATTACCTCCGTGTCTGTAGGTGGTATTGGTTTGCTTCCCTCCCAAAGTCAATCAAGGAAAAAAAGAGGCCGAAAATCCAACCTCTCCATGGCTCAGATAAAAGCAAAATTTGATGTTGCAGATGGAAAACAACAGTCTATCACAGGGGCGCTTAGAGCAGTGCAGGCCCCGGAAGAGGTTATAAGATGATCTTGACCTCTTGGAACTGTAGGGGCTTAGCCAGTAAGCCCAAAAAACTGACCATTCGGGAAATGTTTCTAAATTCCAAAACAGACATTCTCTTCCTTCAAGAGACCCTCGGTAAAGGAGTTGAAGTGGAAACAGCATTAAATGCCTTAATGCCTGGATGGAGATTTTCAGCTATTGACTCTGAGGGTCACTCAGGAGGTTTGGCAATAGGTTTCAGGGAAGGAAGAATTAAGGCTAGGAATCAGTGGGGGACGAAACAGGCGATGGGAATGGAGGTCCAGTCCACGGACCTTGCTTTTCCCCTCACCATCTGCAATGTTTATGGGCCCTGCCAAGAGAGGGTGTCTTTTTGGAATGAGTTGATGTCAAAATCTTTCTTGCAGAATAAAAGCTTGGTGCTGGGAGGGGATTTAAATTTCTCTATAGGAAGAGCAGAGGCTTGGGGCCCCTCGGCCAGGGAAGACCCCCTGTCTGATTTTTTCTTAAATATGTTCTCTGTTAACAATCTAATTGATATAAATCTGCTCAAATTAAAGCCGACTTGGAGGAACAGGAGAACAGGGGATGCTAGAGTGGCAAAAAGGTTGGACCGGTTTCTCATTAATGAAGAGCTAGCAGCCCGGATTCCTATGTTCCGACAATGGGTTGAAGAAGGAGGATGCTCGGATCACTTCCCAGTTTTCTTAGAACTCTCTATCCCTCCTCCAAAACCGCCTGCTCCTTTTAAATTCAATTCTTCCTGGTTACAAGATGATTCCTTTATCAATCTTTTCAAGCAAATGGAAGCACCCTGATGCAAATACTCATGAGGACAAAGGTTTCCTGTTTATGGAGAATCTCAAAAGATTGAAGAAAACCACCATAAGCTGGGCAAAAGCCAGAAAGGAAGCCCAGAATGAGGAATTGACTAAGGTATGTGAGGAGCTTAAAAAGATGGAAAGCATAGAAGAGGATGGATACGAGTCTCAGGTTTCAAAGGATAAAATTCTTCACCTTGAGAAAACCAAGAACCAAATTCTATTGGCTAAAGAGGAGGAATGGAGACTAAAGAGTAGAGCAATATGGCTAAAGGCTGGGGATGAAAACACCAAATTTTTTCACAACTATGCCAAAGCGAGGAAGTCTGCAAATACCATCTGGGCCCTAAAAAATGAGGAAGGAAGGGAAGTGCAGACTTTCAAATCCCTCTCAGAGCTAGGAAAAAGACATTTTCAAAATCTTTTCACAGATCCAGGAGGACCACAATTGCTGAGGTAATAAAGACTGCCCAATGCTTCCCAAGGTTCCTTGAGGAGGATGAAGCATACGACCTTCAATGCCAGGTAACAAAGGAGGAAGTAGAATCAACAATAAAATCCATGGCAAAAGAGAAAAGTCCTGGGCCAGATGGTTGGTCCATTGAACTCTTCCTCCATTTCTTCGATCTGATAGGAGCGGAAATCACTGATGTGGTGGAAGAATCCAGGGAAAAAGGTGAGGTCTACAGCGCCTTTAATGCTACTTTTATAGCCCTCATCCCAAAGAAGGAAGTTCCTGAAAATTTTGAGGACTTCAGGCCAATTTCGTTATGTAACAGCATCTATAAAATCATAGCAAAGGTGATTGCGAACAGAATCAAACCTATTCTGTCGCGGCATATCTCAATGGAGCAATTCGGCTTCTTATCGGGAAGACAAATACACAAAGCAATAGGAGTTGCCCAGGAAGTCATGCATAGTGTCCGGCAGAAGAACAGGAAGGGTGTCGTCATTAAAATTGATTTATCCAAAGCATATGACAGAATAAACTGGTTATATATCAGATTACTTCTAACTCATCTTGGTTTTAAAAATGAATTCATCAGTTGGATCATGGCTTGTATTTCGAATGTCAGTTATGCAATTCTTATCAATGGAGCAGCTTCTTCCTTTTTCAAAGGACAACGAGGCCTGAGGCAGGGATGCCCCCTATCCCCTCTTCTCTTCCTGTTAGTGGCAGAGGGCCTCAGCCAGCTGATTCACAAGGCCAGAAGGGAGGGGAAGGTAAAAGGTATTGAAGTAGCCACTAATTTATTTATCTCTCATCTCCTTTTTGTAGATGATATCTTGATTTTCACAAGTACTAAGATAATTGAGATTAAGGAATTACAAATCATCTTAGAGTTGTTTCTGAAAGCAACAGGAATGCAGATAAACTCCAGAAAATCGCAGCTGTTAATGACTGGTATAGAAGCTCAAGAGAGGATAAGACTTCAATCCTTCTTCTCTTTCCAGCCTAGTACCTTGGATCTCCCTTTCAAATATCTAGGCTTCTGGCTAAAACCAAATGCTTACAAAAAGGAGGACTGGAATTGGCTGATTGCAAAGATAGAATCCAGAATTTCCCATTGGAGTTACAAATGGCTCTCTAGAGCGAGGAGACTGACCCTTATCAAATCAGTGCTTTTGGCTATCCCAGTATATTGGGCAGCTTTAACTTGGGTCCCCAAAGGCATTTTGGAAAAGATCAGAAGACTATGCAACAGATTCTTATGGGACGGCTCAAAGGAAAACTCGGTGCTTCCATGGGTGGCCTGGGAAAAAGTGGCAAGGTCGAAGGAATGGGGAGGATGGGGGATAAACAGTCTTCCCGACTTTAGTCTCTCTCTGGCAGCAAAATCGGGATGGAGACTTATAAAGATGGAAAACCTATGGACCAGGGTGGTAAAAAGGAAATATATTGACCCCATCCCTATGGAAGATTGGATAAGAAACCCGGTCAAGAACAAGAAAAATGTCTCTGTGATATGGAAGGCAACGGTGGAATCTTTCAAGATTATAGAACAAGGATTGGCTTGGAAGATCGGGAATGGCAGGAATCTGAAGATTGGGAAAGATCCATGGGTAGGATGCAATGAAAACTATGCTTTATCACCTGGACTAATATGGCATCTAGAAGAAAAGAACATTTTGACCCTAGACTAGGTGGAAAAGGTAGGACAACCAAGCATGTGGAATCAGGCATGGAAAGATGGAGCGGACCTTGATCTGAATCCAAGGTGGCGAAATGAATGGCACTCATTTACCCAAGAACTTCTCCGCTCCAATGTTAGGATCAAAGACAGTCCAGACAACTTGCTTTGGGCCCATGGAGAAACTGGGGATTATACACCAAAAGAAGGATACAAATACATACTATCCAGGAAGGGATGGGGAGAACCAGAGTGGTGGTCGAAACACATTTGGAAGCTAAAATGTCCAGCGAAGGCCAAACTCTTTTTCTGGTGCCTCCTTAAAAGGAAAATCCCAAGCTGGGATATTCTTCAGTCTAGATTCTTGTACGGACCTGGGAGATGTCCTCTCTGTAAAGAGGAAGCGGAATCAATTAGCCATCTTTTCCTAAATTGCATTGGAACAAAAAACATTTGGGGAGAGGTAGAGAAACTGACGAATAAAAGGTTTGAGTGGGGCAATGGGAACCTGGATGAGGCCTGGACAACCTGGTGGCATAAATTTCTAGATGGGAACATGAGGAATCTTCCGCCCATCATCTGCTGGGGCGTTTGGTTGGCTAGGAACAGAAGCATTTTTCAAGATAAGGATACTCCGACAAATGTCACTGCCACTCAGGTGGTTGCCATCTACACCTCTATACCAGAACCAGACGAGAAAAAATCCCAAAAAGTTAATAAAACAGTGCAAATCAACGAGAGCATCCCATGGGCTTTCTTTGACGGAGCCTCTCAAAACAACCAAGCAAGAGCTGGTATTATCATCCATCTAAACTCAAACCATTCCCTCAAAGCCTCGGTTGGATTGGGGTCAGGATCAAACAACTTTGTCGAACTGTCAGCTTTGAGACTCCTCCTATGTTGGCTAATTCAAAGAAGCACCTTCACTATTCAGGTCTTTGGTGACTCCCTTAACGTTATAAATTGGGTCAACGGAAAGAGCACTTGGAAAAACCAAATTTTGAAACCCATGCTGGAAGAACTGCAGGTACTAAAATCATCTTTTAACTCTCTCTATGCCATATCTACAGGGACAGCAATGAATCCGCGGACAAACTTTCTAAGGAAGGTTTACAGCAGACTTTGGGAGGCTGGAAAATAGTGGAAGAATGCCAAGGACAGGTCCAGACAACAAATGTGCCGCCATATACATAACTTACAGTTGTTGTTACATCTCTTTTAATACTTTACTTTTTCTTCATGCAGAGTTTTTTAAAAATCAGACTTTTCCTACAGACTATATAAACTTAATTTTTGGTTATGCTCATGACATGTTATAATTACGCTTATATGGGTTGTTTTCCTCTATGTTGAGGAGACCCATAGATCATGTGTTTTTTGTTTTAAAACCGCCTCACTCGGGGAAAATTTTTGCTCACAGCTGTAGCTAAAAACAGCGGCTAGAACACCTTCCTACAGCAAAACAGTGGAACAAAATTTTGCACTGTAAACAGTGGATCAAAATGACAGCAAGGAGAGCTTTGATTGGTTGCATGGTCAATCAATCAACAGATCTGGAAATGCTCAGCATATGCAATGTAACTTTTTATTCTCTTAATAAAAAGTTCACTTTTTCTTCGGAAATAAAAAAAAAAAAAAAAAAAAAAAAAACAAAAAAACAAAAAAACAAAAAAAACAAAAAAAAAACTACTAGGGTATATATCTCATGAGATGAATCATGGGAAATGAAAACAATGGATTTCCCCTTGGTTTGCTTGATGGAAATAGTCAAAGTTTCCTAACATCTCAATCCCCTAACTCACTTTTAAAAAATTAGGGTCAAAAGAAAAGAATGGTAATAAGTTGAAATTGACAAAGACAAGGTGATACTTTCAAAATTATTGCAATAATTACTTAAATTATTGAGCTCGATTGAAATTAGAGTGATAATTTCAGAAGGGCAAAGTATCATGATAATTATTGTAGATATTATCGTTAAGATTGGTTTTGGCAATATTATTGTGATAATTCTGATAATATCGTGATAAGTGCAACATTGAGAAATACCGATCACATCATCATTAATAGAGACATTCGGTATGTCATGAACTACTTATTTAACTAAGTGTCTATGTATTTCATGTGCATACGGTCAGCGGAAATGGAGGCATGTTGCACAGTATACAACAACATTGCCTTCACTCGTGATGCTAATTCAAGATGGGGACCCTCTTTGTACACATAGAGGTCCTTGGTACATTATGATTTGAGAACATAGTCGTTCAACCAACAATTAGGACTTGCTAACTATAATGTCCTCTTCTAATTCATAGCCAAAGGGAGCGCGAAGTAGCCTATCCAACCTTCGTATGCTAATCATTTGTAAAGGGGGAACCCATTATTCAATGTTATTGGAGTAACATTCGGTAAATTTGGGTAAATGGAGGAAAACTTGCGAAAGAAGCCAAATTTGGGGAAAAATGGAGTGAAAGTTGTTAGCCCTTCAAATTAAAATTAGGAGAAGAGACCCCAAAAGCAATCTATAAATAAGAGAGGAGAATCATTTTTTCTCATGATGGATTGTTGATCTCTTTGAATTGTGAGTTCAGGCTATTGAGGGTTTTAAGACCCCTTTTTTTATTGGTTTTGGTGGTAAAAAATTCCACCCTAGCCAATCCCTTCTCTCTATTATGTTTGGCATAATTTTCCAAAGCACTTTCCATTTGATTTTGGCAAGCAAGGGAGGATTTATGTGGATTGATTGCATTAAGCAGCAATTTTGTGGTATTGAGATCTGTTTAAGGCAATTTCAAGGCAGCAAATGACAAGTCACAAAGCCCTTATCTAGGCAACAAGCAACCCATTCTATAGCAACGTGAGCCTGTTAGGGCACTAACAAGGGTAGCAAGGTGTTGATTTGCGTAGCTTGTGAGGGACTCCACAAGCCTAGGTGCTAGGTTTGTGAGAAGTTGACCCACAAAAGGGTTTTATGGGCGAAGTACCCAAGCGATGGGGTTTTGCACCCATATGGTGGGCGCAAAGCCAAGTGAAGAAATTATTGTATATTCATTGTTGGAAGTGGAGCACCCTTAAAGGAGCTAAGGGGACCTAAGGCAACCATGAAGAGTCTTGATCAAATGGAATAAAACCCTTGTCTAATGTTAGTTGGGGTTATTGTTAAAAAGTCAAGTTGGCTAGGCTTAAAGTGACACCCATTAAGGACTAGATGTTGCCCTCATAGGAAACTATAAGAAGGCAAGGAAAGCTCATTTGATCTATCCACAAGTGCATCTCATCATAGAAGATAAGCACAACACCATAGATCTCTAAGAGGAGCCGAATTTGCAAGGCCAGGACGAGTTTGGTGAAGTTTGGTTGGCTGAGTTTAGTAGATTTGTTCATGGTTCGTTCTGGGCAAAAATTCTATTACAATTTTCTGTGACATTCTTTATGACAGTCGAGCTCTTTCAGTGATTGAAGAAGAAGGGTTGAGACCCCCTTGTCTGAAGTGGGAAGGGAGGCCTATTTGAGGCCTTGTTTCTCTCAAAGATCAGCAAAGGTTTTCTAGTTGTATGGGAGCATGTTATAGTGGTTAAAGGGTTGAATGAAGGACTACAGTAACCCTAGTTTAAAGGGCCGCATAGGTTTGTAGATGAGGCCAAGAATTTCAATCAAAGAAGTGTCCAAGGCCAAGGATCCTTGAGAAGCTAAGCCGAGTTCTCAAGGAGGTAAGGTGTTGTCTTATGTTGATGATTTGTTATGTGTGGAAGAGGTATGTTCAAGGGTTTGAATAGTAGTTTGAAGCCCTAGTTTAGCGATGTTTAGTCACCCATGGTTTTGTCCTAAATGGTTATCCATGGAGCCATGATAGTCTGCTTTGATTTTGTGCTTCATTGAGAGAGGTTGAGACCTTGATGGGTGTGACAAGAAGTTTGTCTTGTCACTACAAATAGGGCAATATATCTATATGATCAACGCTAGTACAAGAGTTTAGGAAGGGCTGAAGAGTGTCTCCTAGTATGGAGAAAGTGATGTGTAGGACAGATGTGCTGGGGTTGTACTAAAGTAAAGAAGTTTGAAGTGTTTGAGGTCTAGTCATGTTGTTGGTGAACAACAGTATAGTAGCCCTGAGATACAATTGATCTATTGTTGTGTGGGCTGCTAGGAAAAGTCCCTAAGAGTTGATCTTCTGAAGCATAAGTCAACTAATGGGTTGATTATATTTGTGCCCTAGATAAATAAATGTTGGTGCCATTTCAGTGATTTAGTGATAAGAGGGTTGATTTTGCAAGCCCTAGGTTTGTCATTCTTTGAGCAGCCAAGAGACAACAAGGGGGAAAGATTGTGTGCCCTAGTTCAATGGTTTGCAAATTATTAAAATTGGCAACTAGGGCCAAACTCCATGTGGGTCATCTTATTTATGGCAGCTGATATTTTTCTTGGATCCCTCTCATCGAGAAGTGTAGGATTGATCTAAAGATCATCTGATTCCGATAAGTATTCATGGAGTTATGAAATTATTTGTGTTATAAGACAATTCGTCAAGGTCGGACAGCAACCAAATAAACCCCTCATGCGCTCAACGTTTTAGTATAAAAGGAGATGACTTGAGAGTCATTTTACATAACTCCTCTCTTGATTTCTCTCCACTTGCCTTGGGTTTTAGTGGGAGAGAAATCTAAGAGGAAGAAGCCCTAACGTTTCCCTATGGAGAAGAGGTAACGCTGCCCTATGGAGAAGCCCTAACGTTGTCGTATGGAGAAGAGCTAACGCTGCCCTATGAAGAAGCCCTAACGTCGCCCTATGAAGAAGCCCTAACACTGCCCTATGGAGAAGCCCTAAACATTGGTCTATCATGCCCTAGCCACAAGTCCATGATGCCCTAGTCGTAGGCCACTTCAAGTGACCAAATTGTTGGATGGAAGGCCAAGGATTTAGGGCCGAGAGCGCAAGCTGCAAGGCCGAGTAGATGAGGAACTAAACATTGGAAATTAAGTGACTGCTTGGGCACGTTGAGGAGACCAAAAGCTACAGCAAGCATGGTGTTGCAAAATTGGGACAGCAGCATGGTACAACAATGCAAATTGGGAGAGGAAGCATGGTGCTGCAAATTGGGACAGCAAGCATGGTACAGCAATGCAAATTGGGACAATAAGCATGGTGCTGCAAAATTGGCACAGCAACATGGTACGACAATGCAAATTGGGACAGCAAGCATGGTGATGCAAATTGGGACAGCAAGTATGGTACAACGATGCTTCAATGGGACAGCAACAAACATGGTGCTGCAAGGGACAGCAACAAGACGTGGTGCTGCAATAACAATTGGGACAGCAGCAAGACATGGTGCTGCAATAGCAATTGGGAGCAAGACATAGTGCTGCAATAGCAATTGGGAGCAAGACATAGTGCTGCAATAGCAATTGGAACAGCAGTATGGTAAGCAAGGTTCAACAAGCACATGGTCGCAAAGCAAGGTGCACCAATGGCACATGATGGTAAATGATATGGTACAGTGATGGGTACTGTTATGATTGATGAAACATGATCAGATGCAACATTTTGATGATGGGTGCAACATGGTGCAGCACAGTGAGGTGCAGCATAATGACGAGATGCAGCACGATGGTAGGTGAAGGAGTCACCTTGGAGAATCAGTTGAAGCAACATGTCTTCAACTGATCTCATGTATCATCTTCTTAGAGATGATCTATGCTCTTATCTAAATAAGTCAAAGTGTTGACTTCTGTTGTAAATGTTACTATCTCTCTCTCTCTCTCTCTCTCTCTGCTGAACTATTGAAGAACATATAAGAAGAATTGATCAAGGGTTCCCCACATTGGGGTTTGTCCCTGGTTAGCAACACAACTTTTTTCCTCTTGTCTTGGCTTGTCTTCTGCGATTCATGTTTATGTTCTATCTGCAGTTTACTTTAATGCTGGTGTGATTGCTAATCTAGGAAAGATATTGAGCTAATTGTGAAAATTGAAATAAATTGCTCTAAGCATAGAACATACCTAAAATTAACATGGTATCAGAGCTGAGGTGAAGACAAAGCCCGAGCAAGAGTGAAAGAGCAATCATCGAAGACAGTTGGGAAAGAACAAAACGATCAGTGGGTTCCTCATCCCTCTTCAAATTCACCGAGGGTGAAATCGAAGCAAGAGAACATAATCAAAATGGCGCAACAGAAGCTTCTGATGGCCTACCTAAATATCACTTCAATGCGAAGTTTGGATCTAAGGGTGAAAGGAAAGGCAAATGCCTTGATTGCAATAAGTTCGACCATTATACAAAGGAGTGCCTGAATGGCAAGGACACATCACTTGATGATGATAACAATCATTCCAAAGACATGATCAGAGAAATGACAGATAATGCAAGTAATGGTCGAATCTTCAAAGAAAGCAAGGAACCCCGGGTATGAAGAATCAAATGTTGTTTTCGATAAGGTAAAGAAGTGTTATCTTGTATTGGCCCTCTCCTTCAGATTCTTTCAGAATCTAACTTATTGATTGTAGTGCTCTAAAGCACTTCAACGGATAGAAGGGTGCTCTCTCTAATTTGGTAGAGATGGAAACAATTGTGGGATTATACTTGGAGCCAATGCCACCTATCCCGGAAAGGGTGTAGGAAATGTTACCCCTCAGTTGAACGAGGGTAACCCAATTCGTTTACAAAATCTCTTTTATGTACCTGAAAGCAAGAAGAACTTGGTGTCCATTTCGGCAATGGAAGTCAAAGGTTTCATGGTGGCATTCATTGATGGAAAGGTACGTGTTTGAAAATAGAATTTTCAAACATGCTTTTACTCATGGGTTCAGGATTGGCAATTTGTACCAAGTTGCAGGATGGTCCATTGGGGACCATGTTAATTGACACATCTCATCTATAGCACCAGAGGTCTATTATGGGGCCCTACCCGATGTGAGTCAAATGGTAACAGGGATGCCTGAAATCACGAAGAGCATGAAAGTACATGTCTGAGATGTACCGAAGGAAAATCTTACAAGGGAACCATTCCCCTTATGTAGCAGGTCCACAGGTTGGAACAAAAAGAGGAGTTTGAGATTCATGATTAGGAATCTCTAGTGTGCAGGTGGAAGAAAGCCCTCTATGGCTTGAAGCAAAACACCCCGGGCTTAGTATGAGAGGATTGATAGCTGTCAAATGAAGCTGAGATTCACTAAGAGTGAAGCCGATCCAAACCATTGTTTGAAGGTTCGGATAATAGACCTCTCATGCTGTCACCTTCTGAGAACAACCTATCTCTGGTAGGTGCAAACCCTCTCACTTGCATAAGTAAGAGGGAGTTGGATTCCGGATGTGGAATGGTAAACTACAAGCTCGTGACTACCTCGAGGATATTAACTTTTAGAAGTTTTATGGTGATGATGCCGGACCAAATTGGGGAAATGCCTCTGAGTTTCACAAACTCATTTGCATTGATGTTCTTGGTGAATTTTCGTCCGGATATTTGTTTTGAAGTTAGCATGGTGAGCTCATATTTGGTTGAGCCTCACTGGATTGGTGTCAAGAATCTTCTGAGATATCTTCATGGCACGATCTCTCATGGATTGAGATACACTGCCGAAAAGATGAAACTGTGTGATTATTCGAATGCTGACTGGGCAGACAACGTGGAGGATCACTAAAGCACTTCCCTGTGCTCGTTCTCTTTGGATTTTGCTTCAATATCATGGATGAGCAAGAAGCATAAGTCAGTTGTTATAAGCACCGCCGAGACCAAATACATAGCTACGAGTATGATCTCGTGTGAAGCTGCCTAGTTGCGAAAGCTCTTAAGTGAGTTGTTTATACACATGATGAATACCACTGTGATTCTTTGTGACAACCAGAGGGGGAATTCGATTATTGAGAAATCCCATATTCGATGATTGCTCCAGCAGATAGACATCAGATACTGCCTTATCTGGGATATGGTAAATCAATGAGTGAGGAAGCTCCATCGCATTGAGACTAATGTACAGGTCACAGACATTTTGTCAAAGCCCGGGGGAAAGGTCAAATCTGTGACTTTCCCGAACGACTTGGAGTCGTTGAGAGACCTTCTTATAAGGGTCCTGCATGTTGCATGCATTGAGCTCTAGGAGCTCTGGGGGGCTTGGGGTACTTACTTGGAGCAACATACGACCACAGGGCGACTCACCCTCCCCTGGTGGTGCGCTATGTACAAGATGACAAGTTCAACCTTCCCCTGTGATACCCCGTGGCGACTGTGGAACAGGATGATTAGTTCTCCTGTGGGCCGGGATGATTAGTTCTCTTGTGGCAACTATGAAACAAGATGATTAGTTCTCCTGTGTGCCGGGATGATTAGTTCTCCCATGGCAACTATGAAACAGGATGATTAGTTCTCCTGTGGGCCGAGATGATTAGTTCTCCTGTGGCGACTGTGGGGCAGGATGATTCGTTCTCCTGTGGACAGGATGATTAGTTCTCTTGTCAAGGCATCCTACCCATGCAGTCTGGGACTCATGGGAAGTACCTGTCATCTGATCAATGAGCAGGGAAATGGGGTTAGGGACCATAGTAGTATTATCAATGGACGCATCGTTGTATCTACTATACTCCCTATGCTAGAATGACCTCCATTGATCTAGGATAAATGAAACTGATATGAGATCAGTATGAGCGGTTTGAGACACTCTCTTGTGATATTGATCTAGGATCAATAAAACTAACTTCAAAGTCAGTAAGAGTGGTACGACACTCTCTTCATATGAAACTAACTTTGGGTCAGTAAAGAATGGTATGAGGCATTCTCAATCAATAGTTCTTCCTGATGGCTCAGCAGAGCAGAACTAAGCAAAGCAGAGCTCAGCAAAGCAGAGCTCACCAGAGCAGAATTGAGCAAAGCTCACCAGAGCAGAGCCCAACAGAGTAAAGCAGACCAGTGTCGGGCACTAATGGCAGAGATAGTACAGTCGGACATATGGATCAGCAGATGGAGTTCTCCCTAGTTGAGAGGGAGTGATAAAATTGGCAACTAGGGCCAAACTCCATGTGGGTCATCTTATTTATGGTAAATGATATTTTTCTTGGATCCCTCTCATCGAGAGGTGTAGGATTGATCTAAAGATCATCTGATTCCGATAAGTATTCATGGAATTATGAATTTATTTGTGTTATAAGACAATTAGTCAAGGTTGGCCAGCAACCAAATAAACCCCTCATGTGCTCAACTTTTTAGTATGAAAGGAAATGACTTGAGAGTCATTTTACACACAACTTCTCTCTTCATTTCTCTCCACTTGTCTTGGGTTTTAGTGTGAGAGAAATCTAAGAGGAAGAAGCCCTAACGCTACCCTATGGAGAAGAGCTAACGTTGCCCTATGGAGAAGCCCTAATGCTGCCCTATGGAGAAGAGCTAACGCTGCCCTATGAAGAAGCCCTAACGCTGCCCTATGGAGAAGCCCTAAACGTTGGTCTATCCTGCCCTAGCTACAAGCCACTTCAAGTGACCGAATTGTTGGATGGAGGGCCAAGGATTTAGGGTCGAGAAGGCAAGCTGCAAGGTTTAGTAGATGAGGAATTAAACACTGGAAATTAAGTGATTGTTTGGGCACGTTGAGGAGACTGAAAGCTACAGCAAGCATGGTGCTGCAAAATTGGGACAGCAGCATGGTACAACAATGCAAATTGGGACAGCAAACATGGCGTTGCAAATTGGTACAGCAAGCATGGTACAACAATGCAAACTAGGATAGCAAGCATGGTGCTACAAATTGGGATAGCAAGCATGGTACAGCAATGCAAATTGGGACAGCAAGCATGGTACAACAATGCTTCAATGGGACAGCAACAAACATGATGCTGCAAGGGACAACAACAAGACATGGTGCTACAATAACAATTGGGACAGCAGCAAGACATTGTGCTGCAATAGCAATTGGGACAACAGCAAGACATAGTGTTGCAATAGCTATTGGGACAGCAGTATGGTAAGCAAGGTGCAACAAGTACATGGTGGCAAAACAAGGTGCAACAATGGCACATGATGGTACAGTGATGGGTACTATCATGATTGATGAAGCATGATCAGATGCAACATTTTGATGATGGGTGCAGCGTGGTGCAGCACGGTGAGGTGCAACATGATGACGAGATACAACACAATGATAGGTGAAGGAGTCACCTTGGAGAATCAGTTGAAGCAACATGTCTTCAACTGATCTCATGTGTCATCTTCTTAGAGATGATCTATGCTCTGATCTAAATAAATCAAAGTGTTGACTTCTGTTGTAAATGTACTCTCTCTCTCTCTCTCACTCTCTGCTGAACTATTGAAGAACATATAAGAAGAATTGATCAAGGGTTTCCCCACATTGGGGTTTGTCCCTAGCTAGCGACACATCTTTTTTCCTCTTGTCTTGGCTTGTCTTCTGCGATTTATGTTTATGTTCTATCTGTTGTTTACTTTAATGCTGGTGTGATTGCTAATCTGGGAAAGATATTGAGTTAATTGTGAAAATTGAAATAAATTGCTCTAAGCATAGAACATACCTAAAATTAACACATTTGGACAACATCAGCGAGATGAGAGCAAATTGTTGAGCCCTCAGTTTTGTCACCCTTGGAGTAAAAAGGAGATGGATAGTGGGCAGATTAGAAACACCTCATGTATAGTGATCCATGGAGCAGTGAAGGGATTGTTAGGAGGCAGATTTGTGGAACCCTAGTTCAAGGATTTCATGGTTAGGAAATCACTGATAAGAGGGTAGACTTGAAGTCCCTAAGAGCAGAGACAATGGAGCAGCCCTGTCAATGCTCATGGGCAGTTCAGTGAACCTATGTTCGGTCATCTTGGAGCATACAAGAGAGGTTGATAGTGGCAGATTAAGGAGCTGGAGATGCAAGCATTCTGAAGAACCAAAAGGTGTAATGATCATCAGATGGGGAGGCAAAGTATCTGCCATATATGTTCAAAGTACTTGGACTAAAAGGACAAGCCCTAGTTTTGTCCTTGTATCAGGGTTGTATGTAAAGGCCATGATCCCTAGTACAGGAGCCCTAAGACTATTGTATTAACGTTTATAATATAACGAGTAGGGGGTTAAAAGTTAAAAATTGTCACGCACACTAGTTGATTAACTAATGTATGTTATTCCACTGTGCAAAGTAGTGGCACTGACTCTTGAGGTATTTCAATGTGTTTATGATCGTGATTTTAGACATAGCCCTGTAACTGAAGTGTTGTGAAAAAAATTAACACAGAGTTACAAATAGTCCTGAAAACCCAAAATCCAAAACACTTGTTTAATCTAAGGACATTTCCCTACAACAGTGTTATGAATAAAATATATTAAATATAAATAATGATGATAATTGTAATAATGATTAATTAATTAGTCATTAGTGTTGAAGAGGCATGTCTAAATGGGACATGACTTTCCATGAAGAGGCACTTGCCTAGTATGTAAGCAAGCCCCTCACTCTCATTTGAATCAACATTCTCATTCATACATTTAATATATATTCTTGTGAGCTCAATGGCAATCTACATATTCCAAGTCTTTTGGAATATTTAACTTGAAGTATGAACTTTGTTTGTTCCATTTGGTATCAAAGCCATGTTGGTTGATCCCAACCTTTGGCCATCAACTCGTCTTCAACTTGATTGTCGTCGTAATAGAAGCATTTCTCTACATAGTGGGAGATTCTCCATTTATCACCAAGCCTTTGGCCATCAAAAAATAATAATAACAATTAAAAAAAAGTTTAAAAAAAAAGAGATTATATCAAATAAAAAGAATATATTAAAATATATATATATAAAGGGAAGAAAAAAAAGATTTAAAAAAATATTGGAAAAAAAATAATAATAATAATAATAATTTATAAATGAAATTATTAAAAAAAATCATTTAAAAAAAACTAATAAAAATCTAGTAAAGATATATAAAACACACACACACACAATTATACAAATTAAGAAAAAAAGGGGTTATTTACAAACCCTAAGTTTTTTGACGAACACAAAATAATTAATATTTGATGAACAAGTGGAGTCCAATTCAAAAATGATGAAGGAAGTCAAAATGAGTTCCACACAACAATCATTATTTTGGACTAAATATTTGTTTCATATAACATACATTGAGTATCTTTGGATTCATAAAATTTGTGAATAATGTTATCCAACATGTGGAACATTATTTAATGTGGAAGAATGTCAAGATTATGCACTGATGCAAATGACATAACAAGAAGAAAAACTTGCAAAACTAGAAAAAAAATACGAGGAAATTTTGCCTCTAAGGGACCATAGCCAAAAAAATACTTGTGAAGGTCAAGAAGTCCTAGGAACGAAAATATTGAAATATATATATATATATATAAAAGGGGAGTGTCAAAAAGAAATTCAACGAGATTCTATCAAAGAACGAAGAAGAAAATTTGCACTTAGAAGACCTGAACCAAAGGTTATTGGAACAAATCAAAGATCTAAAAGATGAGAAGCTTAAAAGTCAAGACATTGAAAATAAGGTTGATGAATTAGAAACCAAAGAACTCTTATGTCTGAGAAACCATAATCAAAGTCTTGTCACTCAAATACAGAAACTTAAGGATGATAAGCAATCATTAAAAAACAAGTTAGAAGAATTACTCACGAAAGAATTATCAAAGTCTTTAGACGTAACAATTCAAGTCGAAAAAAAAGAAAACAAACACAAATCCCATTAATCTCACAATTCAGACAAATCCAAACCCAACTGAAATAAGGATGTACTCAGAAGTTGCAGTTCAAACGATGAAAAACCCGAGTGAAGATTTTGTTACCAACTCGATGACATCAGAACCTGAAGTAATTCTCTATCTTGCCAAACACATGATAAGGGAAAGACAAACTCCTTATCTACATCTGAATCACAACAACAAACATTCCAATCAGTCTGCATATTTGTATCTCTCAAAACAAAAGCAACAAACTTATGTTCAGAAGGATACTGAAGTGCGCATAATTCAGTGAAGTGATAACGATTCATCACAAGTTTCTAGTAATCAAAAGATTCCACAAAGGATTAATTTAGGATGGTTAGATCCTTTCTCGATGAGATAATTTTATATATCACTCCAAGGATTATATCAACTTGTATCAATGAAGATGACAATTTTGAGACGAGAAGACATTCGAAACAGAAAAAGAGATAAAGCATCAGCAAGCTTTGAGGACAAAGCTTTTGGAAGAAAAAGGCAATGTTATGAATAAAATATATTAAATATAAATAATGATGATAATTGTAATAATGATTAATTAATTAGTAATTAGTGTTGAAGAGGCGTGTCTAAATGGGACATGACTTTCCATGAAGAGACACCTGCCTAGCATATAAGCACGTCTCTCACTCTCATTTGTATCAACATTCTCATTCATACATTTAACATATATTCTTGTATCCTCAATGGAGATATACATATTCCAAATCTTCTAGAATATTTAACTTGAAGTATAAACTTTGTTTGTTCCAAACAACAAGGCTATTTAAGGATAAAATTTGGACAACAAAGTTCCCTAAGCCCCTATTCTAACACAACAGCCCTCTTGGAGTGATTTTCTGTGGTAAAACAAGGTTATCCAAGGCAACAAAGCTCTACCTAAAGCAACATAGGCCTCAAAGACTATCTTGTCATAGCAACGCGATCCATCTAGAGTTGGCCTAAGAAGCGAAGAGCTTATCTTGTGAGTGTGGACCCTGGTCTGAGTGCTGTTTAGGGTAGTGACTCATCCATAGTTCATATTGAGAGATAGTGTGTGGCAGCAGAGTGAAGTTGGGGTTGGTAAAAGGCAGTTTGAGGAAGAAGCGTCCACCCTAGGATAGCATCAAGGTCATTAGGGCTCTTTGTTGGCAACAAGACAGCAAGACAACGCGGTTGTGGAGGCAAAGTAAGCAATAATGGAGAATTTGAACATTGATTAGTTCTTACTTATCAGGTAATTATTGTTGTTCCTGTTACTAAATTGTTAAGTGATGTACAACAGACCCTACTGGTGTAACAACTGTAGAGGTGAATATGTTGAAACAGTAATTAGATATGTATTGTTCGTATTGTTTGTAGAGAGCTAGGTTAATTCTACCCTAGAGTTTCTTACACAATAAGGTCTCAGAACAGAATTTCCTTTCAAGACAAATAATTAATTCAAATACAAGTCATTAGCAACTCCAGCTTCTCTATCAATGAACAAAACAGTGTAGAAAACCTCCTCGAGTCAATGAATACAATAAATCCACAGCAAAGGATAACAAATTCATGCAATAACGCCAAGCAATAATATAATTGTTTATTCATCAACAATTCGTTGTATATTCACATGCATAATTTAGCCAACTACGAAATTCAATCAACAATGTTAAGGGTTCAATATCCTATGACTAGTTTCAATGTCCACGAATTACAACTACTGAATTATCAACAGATATCCCACTTTAATATTTCTCAAACCCTATCAACAGACGCGGAGAGTCTTTAGTATTAATCATTAGTTTGTTCAGATTGACGGACTTCTTCAGCAAGGGGGGAACATCTGGTCTCAAATAATTCCTACATCAGATTTGCAGGGTATTCAACCCTTTCCTCAACCATGTAAACTTGTCACGTACAAACGGTTTGACCACGCACCCGATCTTCAACTACACTCCTTTTTTCCAAACTCCGATTGACGCTTGGATGACACTCTATACGTCGATTTCAGATGGCTCGATCTTCGGTCACAAAGAGTTTTGAACTTGGATGACTTTCAGTAAGCCACACACCAAGCTTCAATTGATATTTAGAGAACCACGTCGAATCTTTGGATCGTGCCTCCTCTTACTACAACTGTTCGATTCTATTCAGGTCATGATTCTCACACTTTCTCAGGGCGTTCTCCTATCCCGTTAGAGGCTCGTACTTAGTTTCCCAACTACACATCTGTGGAATAACACAGGAGTTGCAAATTTTTGTATGCGTCTAGGTATTTGGTCAACTCACAATTCCAGGGATCCTTCTCTGCTCCAACATAAATAATTTGAATCTTGCCTCAGATAATAAACCACTCGACGCTTCAAATCCCCTGTGGTTCGGCTTCTACGTGACACTTCGGACTTATTCCAAAATTCATGGATTGAAACAACCTATCCCATGAATCTTCTCACACAAGATTACACCAAAAAATTGCCCTTTGCCTTAGAGGGCCGCGGTTCTTACCTTAGGCATGTGCTTTAGCCTTCGATCTTGTTGGTTGCAGACTGCCTCAGGTAGTTTTGCGAGCCTCAGTCTTGAGTCTAGATGTTTTGGTTGTCTCAATAAAATAGCATTCTCGCCCAGATAACTCAAGGCCCTATTTCAAGTGAGTTCTCACAAGGATTTTGTTCCAATGACTTTGGTCCCCACCACAAAAAAATCGTTCAATGTCAGGATAGTTTATCACAACTTTGCCCAGAACTACTTCGCTGCTTCTTAAGAAAGGAATCCATGTGCCAGCACAATATAGGAAAGATAAAAGGGAGTTTGTCAACTAGGGTGGAATCTTTCACCACAAATTGGTAGGAAAAAGAGTCTTAAAATCCTCAGAGCCTCGAGCTCAAAAAAAACAAAGGAAAAATGAGCCAATCATCCATATGAATTCCACCCTCAAAGCCTTAAGCTCGAAAAAAACAGAGGAAAAATGAGTCTTAAAATCCTCAAAACCTCGGGCTCAAAAAAAACAGAGGAAAAATGAGCCAATAAAATGATGATACAGATGAATTCAACCCTCTTGTATTTATAAATTTCCATGACGGGATAAATTCACTTCAAACCCCAACTTTGGGTTTCTTTGCCTAGCTGCCCTAAAACTTGCGGAGACATTGGGTATTTTGAGGTTTTCCCCTTTAGTAATGACTATAGCCTACAAGGATCAATATGCTACTTTGTCTCTTGGACAATTAATTTCTCGAGAACATTACATAGTTCAAGATCATCTAATTGTTTACATTGTTATATAATCATTGTAATCTTTGTTAATTGGAAAGGAATGTTGCGATAGTGGTACCATATTATCTCATGCCCCAATGACCCTAACGGAAAAATTTTCCCAAGGTGTCTTACACTAACAAGGAATCAACTTGGTTTTTTTGGATTTCAACTAAGTGCACTTGCGGTCAACGAAATGGAAGCATGTTGCATATAGTGTTTTAAAAACGGTCGAGTTGGTCCGAGCCAGGCCTGAAATCTTTGACTCGGCCAAGTAACTGGTTCGATCGGCTCGGTATTAACCCAACCGGCTCGGCCGAGTCCGTATCAACCCGGCCGGGTTACGTATAACAGCCCGAGCACTTAAAAAAACTGCGATTTTTTTAAAAAAAATTATTAATTGCTTAGTGTGGGGCACTCCAAAGCAATTTAGCATTTGTTTTGTTGGTCTTTGGGGTCCATTCCCCTCTCCCAAACCCTATTTAACCCACTCAACCCCTCTCATTCTCTCACAGCCATCTCATGCATTTGAGTGAGAATTTCAGTGAGAGTTTGTGAGGAGTTGTTGAATTTGTTTTTGGAGCAACAGTGAGGAGTCTTGGGCAAGCATTATAGCTGGAGTGAAGAGCTTCTTGGGCAACCATTTGGAGCAGCATTGAGGAGTTGGTTTCTTGGAGCAAGCTTGAGGAGGCAGTTCGTGCCTGGAGGTATTTTTTTTCACTTGTACAAATCTGTTTTTGCTTATTAAATTTTATGTGCAAATCTAGAAATCCTAAAGAGTGTTTTTTGTGAAAGAAATGAACATTGAATCAATGTTTTTTTTTCATTTTCAGATTGTTTGCTTTCATTTTGCCATTGGAAAACTAAGGAAGGTCTTAGGGGCATTAATAGGTTGAACAACACTTGGCGGGGATTAGAGGCCAAATTACTCCATGTACCTCACCAGAAATTGGGGAGATTAGGAAGGAATTGTTAGCCAACTTTGAGAAGTTTCAAGAAAATAAGGCTAGGCAAAAAGAGTTAGAGGCTGAAATTGGGAGGAAGAAGAATATACAAAAAATGATGGCTACCAACCCCCATTTTGATTTTGAGGGTTCTTCCTCTATCCCTTGTACTGATGCATCCAACCCCTTCCGATATTTTCCTTCCTCTTTTGAGTGTATTCAAGAAAAAAGAAAGAGTAGAATTAAAAAGGGTGATATGAATATCAAAAGTTATTTCACTACCTCCTCTCCATCAAATGCACATGGTCCTCAAGTTAGTAGAAGTCAAATGCAACCCACTTTAGATGACCATTTGAAGAAAGAATTGAGGGAGACTGCTTGTGATTACATAGCTAGACGGCGGTATGATGCTGATATCCCCTTCAATGCTTCCTGTTCACCATATTATGAGCCTATGTTTGATGCCATACATGTTGCTGGAAAAGGCTTCAAAGGCCCTACTATGCATGAGCTTAAGGGGGTATCATTTGCAGAAAGAAATTTTATCCATTAATGACTATTTGAAAGATTTCAAGGACTCATGGGTAAGAACAGGATGTACCATCATATTAGATGGATGGACTGATCAAAGAAACCGTACCATCATAAACTTTCTTATCTTCTGCCCACGGGGAACCATGGTTTTAAAATCAGTTGATGCATCTGATAAGGTAAAAGATGGGCAATTGTCGTTCAACTATTGGATGAGGTTGTTGAGGAGGTGGGGGTGGCTAATGTTGTTCAAGTCATCACAGATAATGCCTCTAACTAAGTTCTTGCTGGTAAACTGTTAGAGGAAGAACACAAGACCATCTTTTGGACCCCATGTGTTGCACATTGCATAGACCTCATGCTTGAGGATATTGGAAAATTAGATTGGGTCAAAAAACACTGTAGATCATGCCAAAAGCATAACAAAATTTATCTACAATCGTTCATGGATTTTGAGCCTCATGAGGAAAAACATTGGGGGCAAGGATATTATTAGGCCTGCCATCACTAGATTTGCTACTCATTTTTTCACATTGCAATCTATTCTTTCACAACATAGAAACTTGCAAAATATGTTTTCCAATGAAGAATGGAATCTAAGCCAGTGGTCTCACAAACTGGAAGGCAAAGAATTGAAAAAGAAATTTAATGAAGAAATATTTTGGAGAAAGGCAGCAAAGATTGTGAAGCTTGTTGAGCCACTGGTTAAGGTGTTGCAGTTGGTGGATGGGGAAAGATTGGCTATGGGCTTCATTTATGAGGCTATGGATCAAGCAAAGAAGCAAATAAAAAGGGCATACAAGGATAAAGTGGCTAAGTATGGGCCCATTTGGACAATCATTGATGAAAGATGGAACAATCAACTCCATCGTCCTATACATGCCGCTGAGTATTTTTTGAAGTCACAATATCATTATAAAGCTAAGGAGAAAGGAGCTTTGCGGGGGGAGGTTAGAGATGGACTAATTGACTGCATTGATCGCATGATCCCATTGGAGTCTGATCAGCTAGAGATACACCGACAGGTCACGACCTTCACCAATGCCTCAGGTACCTTTGGAAAGAACCTAGCAAAGATTGCAAGAGAAGCAAAAGAGCCAAGTAAACAAAAAATTCAATTTTCAAATTCTTAATAGTTTTTTTGTTAAATCGTTTATAATTTGAAAGTTGGATATAATTTGTAATTTTGTTGAGCTAACTCATTACACTCCTATTTTTTTGCAACACAATGGTGGGAGGCTTTTGGTGGCCATTGTCCTAAATTGCAGAAGTTTGCAATTCATATTTTGAGTCACACTTGCAGTGCTACTAGGTGTGAGCGCAATTGGTCCGCCTTTGAGAGGATTCACACAAAGAAGAGAAACCATTTGGATCAAAAATGGTTAAATGATCTAGTCTATGTCCAATATAACCTCCGGCTCAGACGCAACCAATTGTTGAACAAAAGACCTGATTCAGATCCCATTGTGTTGGAAGACATTGATCCAACACCAGATTGGGTAGTGGAGAGTCATCCAACAGAGTTTGTTTCTGATGAGGATATGGATTTTGAATTACAAATTATAGCATCACTCAAACATAATGTTCAATTGAATGCAGATCCTAATCCACTTGTACGAGCTTCAGCCTCACAGCCAACAAGTCCTCCAGTTGTAGGTGCTTCCTCTGCTCAGCCACGACAGAAGCGCATATCTTGTCTATCTCAGCTTGCATCCGCTGCACAGCCTGCTAGTGCTACCACTTCTACAATTGCAGTTGGAGATGATGATGAGGAGGAGCCATGGGGCCCCCTGTTTGACTCTAATGATGATCCAGTGATTGATCCACATGATCTTTGCTCCTCTGGCAGTAGCTACTAGCCAGTATTACTGGTCACAGTTTACTTTTGTTGTAGAGGCCATTTCTAGCCTCCTTGGTTATGTGTTTTTGTTTTGATCTCTATATCATGATTCATGATCATGTATGGATTGGATAGTGCATTGGGTGCCATTTTGATATAATGGATATATTCATGAGCCTACTTTGATCATATGTTGTCTTCCATCTTATTCTAATGTTGTGTGTTTGGAAACATGAATGAAAATCTTTAAAATTATGTTTTTTATAATAAAAAATAAATATTTAATGTATTTTTTACAACGACCGAGTCAATGAAATCGCGCCGGCCGAGTCGATACCGAGTTGGAGTCGAAGTCGGAGTCGACCCTTGGCCAAGTCGATGTTGGAGTCGGAGTTTTAAAACATTGGATGCATAGTATACAATAATGTTGGCTTCACTCGTGATGTTAATTCGAGATGGGGGGATTCTTTGTACAGATAGAGTCCTTGGTACATTATGCTTTGGGAACATAACCGTCCAGCCAACAATTAGGACTTGCTAACAAGTAAATAGGTTATTCTTCTGGTTATCCTTGTATACCAGTGACCCACAGAAGATGTTTCCGTGCAATTGATCTATTACGGCTATAACACTTAAAATGTTTGGGACTCTAGCAAATCATATGGTCTCTAATATCTATATTAGTAATAACAAATTCTTTCGGAAACAATCACATAGGAGAAATTTTGTCGACGCATTTCGAACCATCCAATGTGGTTCATATTGTCCTGAAGATGAACCACATTGGATGGTTCGAAACGCATCAACAAAATTTCTCCTATGTGATTGTTTCCGAAAGAATTTGTTATTATTAATATGGACCACAGAAGTCTAAACTCAGAAAACCTATATTGGTTTCAAATAAATGCCAGTTCTCTACCGCAGTTTTTTACTACAATGAATATTAGTCATAATGACAGTATCTTTAGCTTCAACTCTCAGACAATGCACTTTCTGGTTTCAACAAGTAGGCTAATTTTGTTTAATTGTTTTACTTTTAAGATTGAATTCCCATGGAAAGAAAAACTTTTCAGCAAATCTTGCATAAACTCCCTTCATAAAGAATTTTGTGAATGAAATGATATCCACGCTTCCTCTTGTTTCTCTAAGTTCCTAGGGGTTTTTCCAGGGGCGTTTTGTAAGTTGTTCCATTATTAATTTGGTTCCATTCTAAACTATTTGCGTTGTGCTCCAGAAGGCTTATAGGTCTAATCAAAGAAAGGGAAACTAATGTCAATTATAGCAAACTGGAAATATCTTCATTGTTAAAGGGCCGAGTAGGTTGGGATTATAGATGAAGAACCGGTCATATTTTGACGAGATTTCATGGTAGGACTTCAATCTGAGTTTTCTAAAACACGGCTTTACATATCGCCATCATGAACACTTTAACGAGTCATGTTTACGTGCCTTTTTGTCAGTTATAAGGAAAGAGGATGTAGAATGACTACTAAATTGAGAAGGGGGCAGTCATTTTCGAAAAGTTGGGTTAATATCAGTCCTCAAGAATTGGATCATATTCTTCAAAGATGTAAATTGGAAGAGAAAGATGTATAAAAGATTTTTGTTTGGAGAGGAATGTAGTTGATGGTTATTTGCTATGCATATTGAAGAAAAGGAGGTGGAACGCTCTAGTCAGTTGCATTTGAAACAAAAGGGTTCTGTTTATGAAGAAGAGGATACGGAAGACTAAAATCAGTTGCATTGCCACGAAAAGGATCTGTAGGGTGATGTCAGCGAAATGAAGATGAGGGTAGAGCAGTATAAGCAGAGATATAACTACCAATCGCCCCAAAAGGTGCAAAGAGAGACCGATAGGATTGTTAAATTGGAAAAAAATTCCCTTTTCCATTTCCCCAGTAAACAATTTCAAAAAAAAAAATAAAAATAAAAAATAAAAAATCCTTTTTCATAAATTTCACAATCTTATCTTAGCATATGGTTAAATGTTCATGTAAAAATACACAATGATGAAGTCATCTTTAGACAAATTTGTATAAAATCTGCCACAAGAAAGAACAAAATAATGTTTTGTATTCATTGCTAAGAGAATTCAGATGTCAAAAATAAGCCTTGTGTTCCTTACCAATACTCAATGAATTCTCTTAACGACTCACTGCCATAGAAGAAGTTTACAACAATAGTTCACATGAATTCTCTTGTTTTACTTGATGTAAAACAAGTGTGATTGAGCCAATCTTTAACCAGTAATCCAGGTGTTGTAGTTCTTAACGAAAAGTGAAATTTCTAAATGCTGTCAGCTTTTAAATTTTAAGCCATCAAGCTTGACTAACTTTATTTTTGAATGACTTTTAAGGGGATCGTACAATGAACCTCCTAAGCATCCAAATGGTTTCTCTGTTATCAAAAAACTTTAAAGACATTTTATAGTTCTCCAAGACAACCAAGTACCCAACTATATGTCTTATAAATCTTTCCATGTGTGAGAAAAAATGTGGCAGACTTCTTCCGTGAAAAAAAATAGACACTATTTGCCAATTCTGGCCTCTTTCAAGTGCAGATTGTTGTTATTAACAACATAATATTGCAATAGATTCAAAGTGATTTCTGGCACTTTTATGCAGAGAAATCAGGGTTGATCTCTAAAGTTGTTTAAGCATGGAAATTGAGGCAGAAATTTTCTGTCATTCTCCGACAGAATTCAAGTCCCATTGTTGTGTAATTTTGTTTTTAGATTTTTCTCTGTCAAGACTGAATAAGAAAAACACTCTAGCATTCAATGCTATTGTTGTGTTCTTGCTATGTATTTGTTTCAGTTTCCCATTCAGTTATTTTTTCTTCTGTGTATTATTTCTCTTCTGTGTGTATGCCTAAAATCCCTAGAGCGAGTTCGATTATGAACAAGGTGCAAAGAATGGTTGGAGGAGTGGCAATATTGGAGGAAAACCCACTCTGCGACAAGAGGGATCCTTTCCTCGTATACCGTAGCAACAAATTCTGTCCAGATTCATTGAACTCATGCGACAAGTGATGACGATAAAAGCAGAGAGTGATCCTCTACTTCTATCAGTGCACTCTCTTGTTCATCTGTTGGCCCTTATGCACAGGAGGAGAAAAGAGGCGATACCATTCATCTATGTCTTAAGCTAAGGTACCATTTCAGTGAAGATCTCTTTTTAATGAACCTTTTGTTTGTTTGTTTTTTTCCTTTTTCCGGACACGAACTAATCAGATGAATACTTAATATTTTTAAACATTTGAGCTCATTTTCGGGAAGGTTTTTAGGGACATCATGTTTATATGAGGTTTCAACGGTTGCCAACCTGCTGAAACAAATTCTTCTCTGTCTAATACATCACAAGTAATTTTTTTTGCACTTTTCCCTAATTGTCTTCTTTTTTTTAAATCCCTCAAGCTGCTTCTGTTAAGGCTAGGTTTTTCTTTAGGTCTCCTTGGCTGTTTCTATTTATTCAGAAGGTTATTTTTTCTACATTAATTAGATCTAAATCTGTAAATATGTCGGAGTTTACCACAAATACATTCTCAGCGCATTGTTGTATGGACTTTGAGAATCCCTGAACCAACATGTCTCTAGAGTATACAACTTGCTGGACCAGAAATGGGGTGATTTCTGTAAATAAAATAAAATACTCTGTATTTGTATTCTCACATTTGAAAAAAACATTGCTGACATACTTTCCTTACTTATGCCCAGGGGTCCTTTGTATCCATCCTGCTTTTTGCAAAGGAAGTATCTTATAAGCTAGATGACTCTATTATAAACACTTTTGGAGGGGTACTGACATGCTTAGCAGCATATATCTATGCCAATTAACTACTTTCACCTTGCCTGCTATGTACAAGTTCTTGAAGCCCTTTAATTCCTTTACAACCCTGTTTAAGCCTAGTTTCATATCTCCTAGGAAATGGATCCAATTCAAAACCCCTTTTATTAGCGCATCTTTTGTTCTTGCATCCTTATCACAGACAATATCTGAAGAATCAAAATGCATTGAAATGGTGCTGGACTGGTTGGGTTTTGGCCAAAAACTTACCCAAAGAATCAACATGTTTTTCAATAAGTTTCATTTAGAATTGTAGTAAATCACAGTATCCTCCAACCATTTGGTCTGCAACAACTTCTCCATGGGAATGTTTGTCTCTAGTAATATTTTCTAGTGATAAGAAGGATATCCATGCAATCAACATATTGCATTAAATATTTTGCATATACACTTCTGCACTTATGTAATACTAGTTGTTCTCATTCCACAGTCAATTTTCAGTTTTCTGGCTAACTATGTGTTGTTTAACAGTTTATATTAAATGGTGATTCTTGCATGTTAAGTCAAGTGTTTGGTCATATTTTTTCTTGCCTACTGGTCTTTTTATGTGCCTGTATTTTTTAGATGGACACCGTTCTCTTCACATCAAATTCTGTCAATGAGAGATACCCTGACAAGCTTTGTGATCAGGTTTCTGAAGCCATCTTGGATTCTTGCTTGGAGCAAGATCCTGAAAGCAAGGTTGCATGTGAGATCTGCACAAAGACAAATATGGTTATGATATTTGGAGAAATCACAACTAAAGCTAATATAGACTATGAGAAGATAGTGAGGGGAACACCTGTAGAGGAATTCAATTCATGTCAATGAATGTTGGCTTGCATGCAGATAATTGCAAGGTCCTGGTGAACATTGAACAAAAAAGCCCTGACATTGCACAGGGTGTCCATGGCCATATTGTAAGAATCCTAAAGAGATTTGTGAAGGAGATAAGGGCCACATGTTTGGGTATGCTACAGATGAGACCCCGGTGTAGATGCCTCTCAATCATGTGCTGGCAACAAAGCTGGGAGCACAATTGACTGAAGTAAGAAATAATGGAACCTGCCCTTGGTTGAGACCAGATGGAAAGACCCAAGTTATTGTTGAGTATAAAAATGAGGGAGGGGCAATGGTCTTGTTAAGAGTTCACACTGTTCACATCTCTACTCAACATGATGGAACTGTTACCAATGATCAGATTGTAGTTGATCTCAAGGAGCATGTCATTAAGCCGGTTGTTCTTTCTCAATATCTAGATGAAAATACAATATTCCATTTCAACCCATCTAAGTGTTTTGTAATTGGAGGACTCCATGGGGATGCTGGACTCACTGGGAGGAAAATTATTATTGATACATATGTTGGTTGGGGTGCTCATGATGGAGGAGCCTTTTCTGGAAAGGGTCCCACCAAGGTGAATTGTAGTGGTGGCTACATTGTTAGACAAGTTGCCAAGAGTGTTGTTGCTGCCAGGCTAGAACGCTGCTGCCTTGTGCAGGTTTCATATTCCATTGGTGTGCCTGAGTCACTCTCTGTGTTTGTTGACACATGGAAATGGAAAGATTCTATATACTGAAATCCTGCAGTTGATCAAGGAAAATTTTGACTTCCGCTCTAGCATGATTTCTATAAATATTGACCTAAAACGGGGATGCAATATGAGGTTCCAAAAAATAGTTGCATATGGCCATTTGGGTTGAGATGATCCTGATTTCACTTGGGAGACTGTAAAGGTCCTTAAGTGGGAGAAAGCTTGCAACTGTGGAGTAAGAATCTGGTAACCTTGAAACCATTCATGATTTAATGTGCTCATTAGACTTTGATTTAAATGTGCTCAACTTGTTGGACTCTGAACACTAATTTGTAGAATCAGTTGGAAAGAAAACAATTACTCATCGCTGTACTCATGTGACCAACAGCGTTTTCAATTTCCAGGTGAAGGTCCTAAGCAACAAGAAAATTAGAGTTTCATAAACATTCAATCTTCCATTAAAGATCAACTAGAGGAGTTACATAAACGTTCAATCTTCCATTAAAAATCAACCAGAAGAGGCAAATTTAACGGACATTTCAAATATTGCTTAAATCTAGAAAACCATATGAAATACATACTGAAATTTCAACACATAGTTGGTAAGAGTAGCAGAAGATGGGAATCTATCCCCACTCCACAATACATCCCATAATGGTGATGAAAACACCTAATTTTCCCTCTTAGACATTATGGAAGATTCGAAGAGCTTGGTCACATGCTTTGGGGATAAATATCTCATCACCTTCTTCCTTCATTGATAGCGACACTGCAAACACTCTGCACTTCTGAACAATTAAGAGCAGCTACTTGGGTATTTCAGACCATGGCTACTTAAGAAACTGATAATTGTAATTTGTGATCACTGTTCAATTTTGGACATTTATAAAGCAGTTATTTGGGCATTTGAGATCACAACCGCTGCTTAAAGTGTAGGTAGTTGTATTTTGTACAGAATCTAATTGGGTACACATCATAAGAAGGATGGTAAACGTGACTTGATTAGGACAGAGGCCTTTAAATTTCACTAATTGAAACAATCTCAATGCCTCCTCAGCAGGTCCATCCCTTGCATAAGTTGCAATCATGGTAGTCCAAGAACAAACATCTCATTCTGGCATTTGTTCGAAAACTTTGCAAGCGTCATCCAGTATATTCCATCTCAACCCTTTCTTAGAAGGGTTGACAAGAAAGAATTTTTTTGAGAATTCTGTTTAATAAATTAATTGTTTCCCATCATTGTGAAATACTTTAAATAGAATTCCCACGAGTATATATGGCAGGAAAATATTACAATAAAGAAATGAAAAGGCATAGTAAAATGTGTACATTGTAATATTTTTTTGTTTTCCTTTTAATATATTTCCTGGAAATTTCAAAAGGACAGAAACAACAATTAAAGTCTTCCATCAATGAAATATATATAGAACATCTTGGTTCTTCACACCATACATATCAGCTATTGGAATTCAATCTATTACACATAGTGCTCACAATCCATTTGGCTACAAGAACAATACCCTGGAACATATAACTTCCATGCCTAGTCCTTCTCCATTTTTAGCAAAGTTCATAGATCCACAACACGAGGGCATTGTTTCTTTAAAAATAATTATTTTAAAGGTGGAAGCTCAATTCTCCCTTTATTTTCTAGGACTATTGAAAGCACAAGCATAGATTAAACTTCCTTAGCTACAACACGAATTTAAAGTCAAAGAAATACTTACAAAGATGGGCATGGTGTTTGAGACCTTGCATAGGTAGACATGAGGGGTCTTCTTGTTTCTTTTCATATTCCTACTTTCCCCCAAGTCATTCCTGTTCTTAGTCTACAACTTCTATAACAATAATAGTTACCTGAACTTGACATTTCGGTAAGTCCGAAGATCAACCCAATTCTGACATTTCTACACAAGTTTCTAGACATGAATACTTTGCTTGCAGCCCAATTCATCATTTACAGAAATTTGTGAGTTCAATAAGATGATATCAAGGCCTCTAGGGATGCCATAAGGTATAGACAGCAAGAACTATGCTTCATTCCCAAATATGCTTGACACCCACATTAGACTTCAAGTAAGGAAATGGATTAAGTAGTATTCTAGTTTATCAAATTTCAAAAATGGATGTTTCCCCAACTTTATTATAAATCAGTAATGCTCATTTTTCTCCACAAATAGATTCTTCAACCAAGGGCTCAAATCTTTTACAGGCCAATTTAGGCAGCCTGTAACATTTGTTCCCTACAAATAATGCAAGGGCAGAAATGAATTCATTATATCTTTATATTCCCTTGAGGTAAACGCTAATCTCTCTTTCTATCTCGACCTTCAATGTGTGAGATGTTGTTTATCAAAATTATCTCTTTACTGCGTACCCATTCTACTCTTATTTTAATAGATGGGCTCCCTGAAATCTATGCAACCTCTTGCAAACACTCAGTTTTATGATAGAAGTATTCATATATATGATAACAAAAGTCGAAGTCAATCAAATTTAAGTAGATCCAATCTTTGTTCAGGAAGTCGAAACACTGCAAGCCAGGAGAATAATGATATAGGTGTATCTCTCAATTTGCTTGCAGATGCTACCTAGCTATTAGTAGATCACGGATTTCACAAGTATAGGCATACAGATTTAGGAAAAACGTTTTTAATCCTTGTTTTCCCCATTACTATGCTCAGACATATTGATGTGACAAACCTAGTTTGCAGAAACATCAATATTTGGTTGAGGATCATGGTTTGGATTCTGCAAGAGATATGGCATTCAATAAGGTTAGACAATGTGTGGTTGGCCAACATAGTTTCAACGACGTTTCAAAAGTGCCTAATATGGAGTAGGGAGCCATGCCAATGACTTGATCCAAGTGAGAAAGGTTACAAGCTTTAACCACCAAATTTTCAGACACTATACTGCAGCAACAAAAGAAGGTTTTGGAGGAAGTGCCCACTTGTCAGTTCTCTTGAATTTCAGAGGTAATGTGGCTCGTGAATACTGTGTATTTTCCTCACTTCCATTTTCTGGAGATTTAGAAGAAACTGCCTTTGGCTTTTGTGGAGCTTCATTTACCATAGGTGTTGGGTTTTGCACAGACTTAGTACAGGTGGGCACTGCTTTCATTTTTTTTCCAATCAAAAACAATTTACGGCCTTACAAAAGGACCAAAAGGGTAGTTAAAAAAGGCAGTTTCAACATAGATAGTATCTGCACATAAACCAATATCCTTTGTATATCTTCACCTAAATTCATAGTTTTAAAACTCCGACTCCCACTCCAACTCGGCCGAGCAATGACTCCGACTCCGACTCCGAAACAGTAATGACTCGGCCGGCTCGTTTTCAATGACTCGGTCGTTGTAAAAAATACATTAAATATTTAGTTTTTTATAAAAAAAACATAAATTTTGAAGATTTTAAACATAATTTTAAAGATTTTCATTCATGTTTCCAAACACACAGCATTATAATATAAATGGAAGACAACATATGATCAAAGTAGGCTCATGAACCAATCCATTATATCAAAATGGTACCCAATGGCAATACATAGTCAACTGTCATACATGATCAAAGACTCAAAACAAAAAACACATAACCAAGGAGGCTAGAAATGGCCTCTACAAGACTACAACAAAAGTACTACTGGCTAGTAGCTACTGCCAGAGGAGCCAAGATCATGTCGATCAATCTCTGGATCATCATCATCATCAGAGTCAGAGCCCCCTGCCCATGGCTCCTCCTCAT
>APFE030974957.1:274547-305875 GCA_000404065.3 Pinus taeda | reverse complement strand
TGGATCTATCATGAAATACTAGATTAGCTGAGATTTTAATGCAACTCTGGTTATCATAATAAATCACAGTAGGCTCCAAGTGTGACTCGAACAACCCGACCAGGATCTCCCTCATCAATATAGCCTCGCTTGTAGCCAAACTTGCTGCCATATACTCAGCCTCTGCTGAACTAAGTGCCACATATCTCTACTTCCTGTTGTACCAAGAAACTACTGTCGACCCGATACTCAAGATCCCTCCAGATGTGCTATTTCTGTCTATTGGCCTCCCTGCCCAATCTGCATCCGTGAAGCCACATAGATTTACCTCATCCTCCTATATGTACCACAATACATGCTTGCCTTCCTTCCAGAAGAGCTTGGTTGGATTAACCATAGCTTGTGAAAGCTGGTTAATAGCATAGCATATATCGAGTCATGTATTGACCAGATACATAAGCGACCCCACCAATTACTGATAAATAGTAGCATCCTCCTTCCTCCAACCTCCAGGAAGAGAAGTATCAACAGGCTTGCTGCCATGCATGGAACTTCTCTAGTATCTCCCAAGCATACTTACCCTGAGAAATAAATAGTCCATCACTGCGCTGCCAAATTTCCAATCCCAGGAAATAATGAAGGAGGCCTAAGTCCTTCATCTCAAACTCTCTAGCAAGATCCTCCTTGGATGAAAGTATCAACAGCTCATCTCCCGTCAAAGATGAAATCATCTACATAAAGTACAATGATCAGCAACTTACCATCCACCACAATCTAGTATAGGTTAGGATCTGCCTCACTATTGGAGAATCCAAGTCCGGTGAAATAACTGTCTATACATGTGTACCAAGCATGAGGTGCTTGTTTCAACCCATACAACGCTCTCTTGAGCTTGTACACATGCGACTTGCTACTTAAGATCTCGAAATCTTCGGGTTGCTCTATGTACACCTCCTCCTCAATGACTCCATTGAGGAATGCAGTCTTCACATCAATTCGATGGATGTGCCACACCATCTGTGCTGAGAGAGCAAGAATTGTTCGTATGGAAGAATACCTTGCGATAGGTGCAAAGGTCTCCTCATAATCGATCCCCTCTATCTGTGAGAAGCCTTAGGCAAAAAATATCTCCTTGTACTTCTCCACACTCTCGTGAGCTACCTGTTTCACTTTGTAGATCCATCTTGAACCCACCACTGATTTCCCCTCCGGTCTTGGGACAATCTCCCATGCACTGTTTCTGACAATCGAATCATACTTTTCCACCATGGCATCTAACCATGCGTGATCCTCCACAGCTTCCTCGAAAGAGGATGGCTCAGTCATGACACATTTTCTCACAAGAGCCATGTATCTAGTGTATCGATCAGGTGACTGTCTCTGTCTGCACTGTGCTATAGGTGGTCTTACAACCTTCTCTACATCTTGCGCCAGTCACTCAGCTTCTGTAGTGTGCTTCGCCCTCTAATGGTTGGCACGACATGAGTGGTCTCTTCCACTCCATGAACTTCATCTTGTGGCTGATCCACATCCTGAAGCTCATCCTTAGGAACTAATAGCTCCTCATCTGCATGCAAGTGTGGCTCTGTCTCAAGTGAACACTTCATGGCTTTCTCCTCATGAAATTTGATATCCCATTGCACAAAAGCCTTGCGACTATCTGGACAATACACATGGTAGTTGTGGGGCATATCAGTGTACCCCAAAAATATCCCAACCTTTGTGGTTGGCTCCAGCTTCTTCCTGGCATCCTTTATCACATGCATGTAAACAGGAGAACCAAAAATCCTCAAATGGGAAATATCGAGCCTCTTACTAGAATAAGCCTCCTCAGGTGTACTCATGCCAAGTATCTTGTGAGGACAACGGTTCTACACATATACTGAAATATTTCATGCCTCCATCCACAAGTGAAGGGGTAGGCCCTGATCATGCAACTTTGCCCATGTAGCACCCACAATCATTCTGTTCTTCCGCTCAACAACCTCGTTCTACTGCGGGTTATGGGTACTATGAGCTCTCTTCGAATCCCTTCTGCATAGAAGAAGTCCTTGAACTCTCCAGAGATGAGTTCACCACCATTATCAATCCTAAGAGCCTTCACCTTCTTCCCCTATGCCTTCTCAACCAGTGCTTTGAAATCATAGAACTTTGAGTATGTCTCGCTCTTCTTCTGCATGAAGAACATCCAACACTTTCGAGAGAAATCATCAACAAAGATCACATAGTACTTGTGCTTTGCTGTTGAAGCTACTGAGAAAGGTCCACACACATCTGTGTGAATTCTCTCAAGGATCATCGTAGTGTGACTATCGTTCTCATGAAAAGTGGCTTTCACAAATTTTCCCAAAGTACACCCCTTGCACTGATTTAACTATGCAACAGTGCTTTTAGGAAGCCCAATAGAAATCTGTTGCAGTATCTTCAAAGCTCCATGGTGAAGGTGGCCCAATATTCAGTGCCACAGCTCGCCATCATCACGGCTCACCACACTTTCTACATTGCATGCCATTGTTGTGTAGCCATCTACATGCAATTGATAAAGGTTCTTGACTCGAACCCCTATCTTCCGGGTTTGTCCAGTTGTCTTACTGCGCAAGAAATCCTTTCCGTCACTGAAGAAAACATCATATCCCTTGTCTTCTAACATCACCACAGAGATAAGCTTCTTCTTCAATCATGGAGAATGCATCATTTCCTCCAATAAGAAGGGTTTACTAGACTCCCTCTCAAAGGAAATGGTACTGATATCAGTCGCACTATATCTACCATCATCGCCCATCTCGATGTGGACTCCAAGATCTTTCTCATCCAAATCAAAAAAAAAATCTCGATCTCCTGTCATGTGAAAAGACACACCACTCTCCAAGAACCATACCGATCCCATCACACTTGATACCAAGAATGTGATCGACAAAAGATCTAGCTCAAACTGGGAGGCTAAGGCCTCTCCTGCTGCAGATCTAGCAGCTTGCTTATTTTTCTTCTTCTTTAGACAATTTGTGGCATAATGGCCGTGCTGGTGACAGTGAAAGCACTTCACTTCGGACATTTCTTTCTTCCTGCCTTTCGCATCAGAATGAGAAGCTTTCTTGTTCTTCCCCTTCTTTGCTTTGGTAGCCAAAGAGTAATTTTCTTCATCAAATGCCTTTGATAAAGATTCGTCCCTGGTATTCTGCCCGATCTCCTCTTGCACAAGATCTGACCAAAGTCTCTCCCATCGTGGCAATTTCTCCCAACCATTGATAGAGTCCTGATAGGAATGCCAACTCTTCAAAATACCAAGGAGAGCCAAGCTCACCAAGTCCTCATCATCGACCGTCACCCCCACACTTCCCATCTCATCCCGACATTGGGTGAACTTTGTGAGATACTTGGGCTTATTATCTCCTTTCTCACACTTAATGTTTCTGAGTTTATCCTTGAGCACCAAATTCCTCCGGTTGCTCTTTATTTGGAATAAATCTATCAACACTTTCCACATCAAGTATGGAGAAGCCTTTCCATGCATGTTGGATACAATGTGATCCTTCACGCCCTCCGACAGAATCCTTCGACACTTTGCTGTCTACTTTTGCCAAGCCTCAACTTGAGCAGCATTAGTAGGCTTTGGGACTTTAGCATCTATGAACTCCTTCAACCCATTGTCATCTAACACTGCCTCCATCCTATATTTCCATGTAATATAATTCAAGCTTCCTTCAAGGGCATACTCCAATCCCAATCCCTTGAAAGAAATTTCAACTTCGACACCAAGAAAACACTGCTGCAAATTCGAATTCCACCAGCTCAAAACTCAACTACTACTGATCTAAAATTCGGGAGAACTAAGTATTTCTCGTACAGATATTGACTCTATGGGCATTTACTGGATATCTCACCTTCCAAAAGAATGATGCATCCAGAGGCTACCTGGCCCAATTACAGACTCTACCTCAAGAAATAAAATGTAATAACTTTCTGAATAATAGATCTGATGATGAACTTAGCTCCGATACCATGTAGAAATTTGAATAATATAACACTTATTCACAGATATCGTGATTATACACTATTTTTGGAATGCATGCATAATACATAACCTCCTCTACCATTGATCATCAATTTGCGGAATTAAAAAAACAATTGCATACGCACATTGAAACATCAATCACACATATCAACATAGTATGTAATGGGGAAAGCATACAGCTGAAAACCCCCAACTATCTATATATTATATGATAGAGAACATGTAACAATACATAGTACAATACTCCTTACAAGTACTCAGTACTGTCTCGACATGCTACATACAAATTAGCTCAGATCTGAACAAGTGACGGGTTCAAATCTCCTCCACTGTTTTCTTGCCTCTACTACGCAACCCAAGTTGAGAATAGATGAGTTCGAAGTTCAAAATCCCTTTTGGCTTGTACTGTGAAATCCTAATTGGGAATCTCAATCAATGATTGTGCAAATCTCATGCACAACTATAGTCACAGCTGATAGTAGTCTCACACTTTCACCCACCTCTAACACTTGTCTCCACCGAACTGTCCATGCACTAAGTTAGCAGATGGATTTTGTAGTTATTTATGATTTAATAACTAGTGAATTAATTAGTAATTAATTCACACCACTCATCGCTAGTGTATTTTTCAGTTAGACTAAATACAACTAGTTCAACTAAGTCAAACTGAAAACAACTCCATCAACTACTCAATCAACTCCACCAAACTCAATCACTTGAGTTCTAACTGAAGTCCATCATGAAATAGCTCAACTAACCCATAGGAAAATCATATTTCCTTCTGGCAGTTGCATGTGCCACATCCGTAGCTCAAACTAAAGTGTTGTAAGAGGATAAGATAATGTTTATAGTCCAAATATTATGAAGAGTTAATAATATTCGACTGTTCTATTTTTTGACTGGCACTCTAAAAATAGACTCTGCCCATATGTCTAAAAATAGATGTTCATCTATTTTTACCAACATGACCAATCATCCATAAATAGCATCCTGCAACTCATAGACCATGATCCATATGTCTAAAAATAGACATAGTCTAAAAATAGACTTTGCGCCAAAAATAGCCTGCTGGCCCACTTAGTGAAGGCGACTTCTTTTCAATAAGCTCCATCATCTTGTTGCATTTCAACACTCCCTCTCAACAAGATATGGATTATCTGCAAACCCTATCCTACCTCTGTGGTATTCAAATTTGCTCTTGGTGAGCACCTTCGTCAAGATATCAGCATCCTGATCCTCCGTGGGAATGTATGAAAGTAACATGATTCTTCGCTACACAAAATCTTTGATATGATGGTACCTGATATCGATGTGCTTGGATCTATCATGAAATATTGGATTAGCCGCGAGTTTAATGCAAGTGTGACCTGAACAACTCAACCAAGATCTCCCTCATCGATATAGCCTCGCCTGAAGCCAAAATTGTTGTCATATACTTAGCCTCTGCTGAACTGAGTGCCACGAATCTCTACTTCCTGCAATACCAAGAAACTGTTGTCGAACCGATACTCAAGATCCCTCCTGATGTGCTCTTTCTATCTATTGGCCTCCCTTCCCAATCTGCATCCATGAAGCCACATAGCTTCACCTCATCCTCCTTTCTGTACCACAATCCATATCCCGATGTGCCTCTGAGATAACACAATACATGCTTGCCTGCCTTCCTGAAGATCTTGGTTGGCTTAACCATAGCTTGTGAAAGTTGGTTAACAGTATAGCATATATCGGGTCCTGTATTGACTAGATACATAAGCGACCCCACCAACTGTCGATAAACAATGGCATCCACTACCTCTGCGCTGAAGTAGCATCCTCCTTCATCCAACATCCAGGAAGAGGAGTATCAACAGGCTTACAGCCATGCATGTTGAACTTCTCCAGTATCTCTTGGGCATACTTACCCTGAGATATAAATAGTCCATCACTACGGTGCCAAATTTCCATTCCCAGGAAATAATGAAGGAGGCCCAAGTCCTTCATCTCAAACTCTCTAGCAAGAGCCTCCTTAGATGAAAGTATCAACAGCTCATCTCCCATCAAAATAAAATCATCTACATAAAGTACAATGATCAGCAACTTACCTTCCAGCACAATCTGGTATAGGTTAGGATCCGCCTCACTCCTCGAGAATCCAAGTATGGTGAAATAATTGTCTATCCATGTGTGCCAAGCATGAGGTGCTTGTTTCAACCTATATAGCGCTCTCTTGAGCCTGCACACATGTGACTTGCTGCTGAAGATGTCAATATCTTCGGGTTGCTCTATGTACACCTCCTCCTCAATGACTCCATTGAGGAATGCAGTCTTCAAATCGATCCGATAGATGTGCCACACCATCTGTGCTGAGAGAGCAAGAATCGTCCGTATGGGAGAATACCTTGCGATAGGTGCAAAGGTCTCCTCATAAACGATCCCCTCTATCTGTGAGAAGCCTCAAGCAACGAATCTTGCTTGTACTTCCCCACACTCCCGTCAGCTTCCTGCTTCACTTTGTAGATCCATCTTGGATGCACCACTGATTTCCCCTCCAGTCTTGGGACAATCTCCCATGCAGTGTTTCCGGCAATCGAATCATACTCTTCCACCATGGCATCTACCCATGCGGGATCCTCCACAGCTTCCTCAAAAGAGGATGGCTCAGTTATGACACATTCTCTCACAAGAGCCATGTATCTAGTGTATCGATCAGGTGACTGTCTCTGTCTGCACTGTGCTGTAGGTGGTCCTACAACCTTCTCTGCATCTTGAGCCAATCGCTCAGCTTCTGTAGTGCGCTTTCGCCCTCTGATGGTTGGCACTGCATGAGTGGTCTCTTCCACTCCATCAACTTCACCTTGTGGCTGATCCACATCCTGAAGCTCATCCTTAGGAACTAATAGCTCCTCATCTGCATGCAAGTGTGGCTCTCATCTACATGCAAGTGTGGCTCCGTCTCAAGTGAACACTTCATGGCTTTCTCCTCCTAAAATTTGATATCTCGTTGCACAACAGTCTTGTGACTGTCTGGAAAATACACATGATAGTTGTGGGGCGTATTAGTGTACCCCAAAAATATCACAACCTCTGTGGTTGGCTCCAACTTCTTTCTCGCATCCTTTGTCACATGCATGTAAACAAGAGAACCAAAAATCCTCAAATGGGAAATATCAGGCCTCTTACAAGAATAAGCCTCCTCGGGTGTAGTCTTTCCAGGTATCTTGTGAGGACAACGGCTCTGCACATATACTGCAATATTGCATGCCTCCGCCCACAAGTGAAGGGGTAGGCCCTGATCATGCAACTTCGCCCATGTAGCACCCATGATCATTCTATTCTTCCACTTAGCAAACTCGTTCTGCTATGAGTTATGGGTTGCTATGAGCTCTCTTCGAATCCCTTCCGCACTATAGAAGTCCTTGAACTTGCCAGAGATGAATTCACCACCATTGTCACTCCTAAGAGTCCTCACCTTCTTCCCCGATTCCTTCTCAACCAGTGCTTCGAACTCACAGAACTTTGAGTATGTTTCTCTCTTCTTCTACATGAAGAAGATCCAACACTTTTGAGAGAAATCATCAACAAAGATCACATAGTACTTGTGCTTTGCTATCGAAGCTACTGAGAAAGGTCCACACACATCTGTGTGAATTCTCTCAAGGATCATCGTGGTGCAACTATCCTTCTCGTGAAAGGTGGCTTTCACAAATTTTCCCAAAGTACACCCCTCGCACTTATCTGACTATGCAACAGTGCCTCTAGGAAACATAGTAGAAATCTGTTGTTGTATCTTCAAAGCTCCATGGTGAAGGTGGCCCAATCTACGGTGCCACAACTCGCCATCATCCCAGCTCACCACTCCTTCTACCTTGCATGCCATTGCTGCACAGTCATCTACATGCAATTGATAAAGGTTCTTGACGCGAACCCTTATCTTCCGGGTTTCTCCAATTCTCTTACTGTGCAAGAAAGCCTTTCCGTCATTGAAGACAACATCATATCCCTTCTCTTCTAACATCGCCACAGAGATAAGATTCTTCTTCAATCATGGAGCATGCATCATTTCATTCAATATGAAGGGTTTACTAGACTCCCTCTCAAAGGAAATGGTACTGGTACCGGTCTCACTATATCTACCATCATCGCCCATCTCAATGTGCACTCCAAGATCTTTCTCATCCAGATCAGAAAACAAATCTCGATCTCCTATCATGTGAAAAGATGCACCACTGTCCAAGAAGCATACCGATCCCATCACACTTGATACCAAGAATGTGATCAACAAAAAATCCAGCTCAAACGGCGAGGCTAACGCCTCTCCCACTGCAGATCCAGCAGCTTGCTTGTTTTTCTTCTTCTGCGGACAATTTGTTGCATGATGTCCGTGCTGATGACAGTGAAAGAACTTCACCTTGTAAATTTCCTACTTCTTGCCTTTCACATCAAACTAAGAAGCTTTCTTGTTCTTCCCCCTCTTTGCTTTGGTAGCCAAAGAGAAATTTTCTTCATCAGATGCCTTTGATGAAGATTTGTCCCTGGTATTCCACCTAATCTCCTCTTGCACAAGATCTATCCAAAGTCTCTCCCATCCTGGAAATTTCTCCCTACCATTGACAGAGTCCTGATGGGAATGCCAACTCTTCAGAAGACCAAGGAGAGCCAAGCTCACCAATTCCTCATCATCGATAGTCACCCCCACACTTCCCAGCTCATCCCGACTTTGGGTAAACTTTGTGAGATACTTGGGCATATTGTCTCCTTTCTCACACTTAATGTTTCTGAGTTTATGCTTGAGTACCAACTTCCTCTGGTTCCTCTTGCTTCGGAATAAATATGTCAATGCCTTCCACATCAAGTATGGAGAAGCCTTTCCATGCATGTTGGATACAATGTGATCCTTCATGCCCTCCAACAGAATCCTTCGACACTTTGTTGTCTTCTTTTGCCAAGCCTGAACTTGAGCAGCATCAGTAGGCTTTGGGACTTCAGCATATATGAAATCCTTTAACCCATTGTCATCTAACACTGCCTCCATCCTATATTTCCATGCAATATAATTTTAGCTTCCTTCAAGGGAATACTCTAATCGCAATCCGTTGAAAGACATTTCAACTTCGACACCAAGAAAACACTGCTGCAAATTCGAATTCCACCAGCTCAAAACTCAGCTGCTTCTGACCTAAACTTCATCAGGACAAAATATTTCTCATATAGATATTGATTCTATGGGCATTTATTGGATATCTGACCTTCCAAAATAAGGATGAATCCAGAGGCTACCTGGCCCAATTACAGACTCTGCCTGAAGAAATAAAATGGAATCACTTTCTGAATAATAGATCTGATGATGAGCTTAGCTCCGATACCATGTATAAATTTGAATAATATAACACTTATTCACAAATATTATCTTGATTATACACTATTTGTGGAATGCATGCATAATACATAACCTCCTCTACCATTGATCATCAATTTGCAGAATTAAAAAAACAATGCATGCGGACATTGAAACATCAATCACACATATCAACACAGTATGTAATGGGGAAATCATACAACTGAAAACCCCCAACTACCTATATATTATAATGATAGAGAACATGTAACAATACATAGTACAATACTCCTCACAAGTACTCAGTACTGTCTCCAGATGCTACACACAAACTAGCTCAGATCTGAACAAGTCACAGGTCCGAATCTCCTCCACTGTTTTCCTGCCTCTACTGTGCAATCCAAGTTAAAAAAAATGAGTTCCAAGTTCTAAAGACATTTTGGATTGTACTATGCAATCCTCATTGGCAATATCAATCAATGATTGTGTAAATCTCATGCACAACTATAGTCACAACTGATAGTAGTCTCACCCTTTCACCCACCTCTAACACTTGTCTCCACCGAACTGTCCATGCAATGAGTTAACTGATGTATTCTTTAGTTAGTTGATTTATGAGTTAATAATTAGTGAATTAATTAATAATTAATTCACGCCACTCATCGCTAGTGTATTTTTCAGTTAGACTAAACACAACTAATTCAACTAAATCAAACAGAACACAACTCCATCAACTCCTCAATCAACTCCACCAAACTCAATCACTTGAGTTATAACTGAAGTCCATCATGCAATAGCTCAACTAACCCATAGGAAAAGCATATTTCATTCTAGGAGTTTCATGTGCCACATCTGTAGCTCGAACTGGAGTGTTGTAAGAGGATAAGATAATGTTCATACTCCAAATATTATTAAGAGCTAATAATATTCGACTATTTTATTTTTTGATTGGCAGTCTAAAAATAGACTCCGCCCATATGTCTATAAATATTATGTCCATATATTTTTACCAACATTACCAATCATCCATAAATAGCATCCTGCAACTCATATACCATGATCCATATGTCTAAAAATAGAGATATTCTAAAAATAGACTTTGCGCCAAAAATAGCCCGTGGGCCCACTTAGTGAAGGCGACTTCTTTTCAATAAGCTCCATCATCTTGTTGAATTTTCAACAACAAATGCATATATCAACTTAGACATACAAGAATGTGGAGGAAAACTCAAATAGCTTTATTGATAAAAAGAGTAGAAGATAGGATTACAACCCATTGATCTAACCCAGTGTCATCCTCCCAGCATGAAAGCCCTTCTTCACCTCACGAAAATCTTAGATCACCCAACACTATGATGTTCCACAAAGAAACCAATAGCACTTCCTTACAAAATACAAGATTCCAGCCTCTGGATCTCTAGGACGAGGGATCCATATATAGATTTTTGCAGGTGGGTGAGTCAGCTTCTAGGATTTTGATTAGTGTCCTCTCTCTGATAGTTCTTGGTTCCACTTGGAGATTCATGATCTTTTACTCATCCCTGGGTGAATTCAGAGAGGAAAGTGTCAAATGGACAACTTCTAGAAGATTCTCTAGGTTTCCACCTAGCCAACTGCTTCTTCCATTTGTCTATTCTCACTCATCACACCCCACAGAAGGACTTTTCAGTATGCATTGCACTTTTTGCATGTGGCAGGTGAGATGCATCGCACTCTTAGCACTAAGTAGTCTGTATGGTCTAGTTTTGACTAGTTCTAAGCAGTTTTTCATGGAGAACTTCTGGGAGATGATGTAATCAGCTGATGTTGCTTCTTTAGGGTATGAAACAACACTTTTAGGGACTTAGAAGCCCTTGGTTTATGGACATATGTGATTCGGGTTTCAGTTCCAAAATATTTCTATAACAATAGGATTGGGGTTACTGATAATTCCTTTATTGTTGAGAGGGAGTGTTGAAAATAGCAACAAGAAATGCTAGAAATAGCACTGCTATAAATAGAATTTCGGGATACCTTCCAATTTTAGTTAGTCCCTTAACTAAAATTGAGAAGTAAAATTCGAATTTGATCTTAGCAACTATTTGTAAAATAATCAATTAATTCATCTTGAGTTAATTAGTTGTAGGAAATCAAACATGAAGTCTATGTGAAGACATGCAACTGTTTCTCCATTGATTGAGGAAGTTATCCCTTGATTAAAGGAGATCAAGATGAGTTGTACTTTGAGTTGTCATTAGTTATCTTAGTTATTTGAGTTAATTCAAGTTAAATTAGTTCCAATAGTTTGTGGAACTGATTGTGAGTTCGGTTAGTTAATTCATGCATGAATGTAACTGATGCACTTCAAATAACTGAATGTTCCCTCATAAATAACTCATGCATGTCAGTTCAGTCAGAGACCCAGTTGAGATCAGAAGATGGGACAATGTATTATCATTTGCAATAATGTTCCATGGAGAACATCTCTTGCATGCAGAAGGAATTCATTCCTTGGAGATTGCACAGTTACTTTGGATTTTGATGGTTTTGTGATGAGGCCAATTCTCACAGGTGGCAACATTGGACCCCAATAGAAACTGCACAAGGAAATACGAGGGTTGGGGGGTTGGAGGAAGATATATGTTGTGTCTATTTAGTCTGTGAGTTGTATTGCTCAATTGTGCCGAGAATTGGATGGCTTATGAGCTGAAGCTTTCTGTATTCTGAACATATTTCCACTTGTATGATATTACAAAGATTGGGATTTTAGGTTGAGGTTTTCCCCAGAGTATTCTTCTGTGTTCATGTGTGATTTCTTTCTCATTCTCAGTTATATGTGTTCTATTTTATCTTGCTCATATTCGATTAAGCTTCCACAAAGCTTGTTGTAGAAGTAGATCTTGTATTTTGCTTTAGTATATTGTATAATCTGTTGATATACAGTGAGAAATTCTACAAAGAATGGTCCAGAGACATCTGTATGAACTCACTCCAAGATTTCTCTAGCTCAACTGTCTTGATCTTGAAAGGAATATTTTGTATACTTACCAAAGGTACAACCTTTGCATGTATCGATTTACTCCAGTTTACCCTTGGGAAGTCCAGTAGAAATCTGCTACATGATCTTCAAGGCCCTATGGTGCAAGTGGCCCAATCTTCTATGCCATAGCTCGCCAATATCTTGGCTTTGCCCCAACTCTGCTTTGGAAATCAATGTAGCACAGTCATCTACCTCCGAATTGTAGAGATTCTTTGCTCGAATACCAATCCTCTTGGTTTGTCCCGTGCCGATGTGCCTCAGGAATGCCTTTCCTTTACTAAAGACTACATCATAGCCTTTGTCTTGCAACATAGCGATGATACCATGCTCTTCTTCAGTCCAGACACATACTTTACATCAGTCAGGGTGAGAGGAGCTGCATGCTCCCTCTAAAACACAACCACGCCTTCACCTGAAACAAATTACTTTCCATCATCACTCATCTCTATGCACATTTAGAGATCCTTCTCCTCCGAGGTAGTGAATAGACACTTATTGTTGGTCATGTGGAATGGGGCTCCATTGTCTAGGAACCAAACACAACTGACCATCGATGAATCCATGCATGTGATGAAGGTGAAATCAAATTTGAATTGTGAGGCTAGTGCGTCACCATTTGATCCTTTCGAGGATCCCTTCTTGGATTTCTTCCATGGACAATTTATAGAATAATGGTCCACCTCATGACAATGAAAGAATCACACTTTTGATTTGTCAATATTCTTCCCACCATGGGAAGAACTCGATTTGCAATGGGAAACCTTCCCTTTCCATTTCATCACCTTACTTGCTAAGGCTAGATTTTCTTCATCATCGTGCTTTGATGAAGATCCATCCCTAGTGCTTCTCCTGATCTCCTCCTGCACTAGATCTGACCACAGTCGTTCCCAATCTGTTAGTTTCTCTCTTCCATTTACTGAGTCTTGGTAGCTATGCCAGCTCTTAGGAAGACTAAGGAGAGAAAGGCTCACCATGCCATCATTGGTTGTCGTGATTCCTACACTTCCAAGCTCATCCCTACAAGTGGTGATTTTGTTCAGATATGTAGAGATCGTGTCGCCCCTTTAACACTTGATTTTTCAAAGCTTGTCTTTTAGCGCTAGCTTCCTCTGATTGTTGTTGTTCTAATATAGATCCTTCAATGTTTTCCACATTGAAAATGGTGTCTCCTTCCCATGGAGACTTGAGACAATGTGGTCTTGAACTCCCTCTAGAAGAATTCTCCTTGCTCAAGCCACACATTTCTTCCATTCTGCCAATTTTTGGGCATTAGTAGCTACTAGCTTGGGGACTTCTTCATCAATGAAGTCCTTCAAACCGTTGTCCTCTAATACTGCTTCCATGTGATCCTTCCAGGCTATGTCTCAAACCGTTGAACACCATTGGTGAAATTTGAGATGTGATAACAATTCAATTTCTATAATCAGGAACTTCAAACTTCAAACTTCTCCCTTTTTTGTATATTGTTCTCTGCTTTGATCACCTTTTCTTTGATACCATGTAGAAATTCTCACTGTAGATCACAATGCAATATACTAAAGCAAAATACTTGATCTACTTATACAAACAAACTTGCAGAAGCTTAATCGATCTTGAGCAAGATCAAATAGAACACATATAATAGATAATGAGAAATCAATCACACATGAACATAGAAGAATACTCTGGGGAAAGCCTTAGGTAAAAACCCCACTATCTATATTATCATACAAGTGGAAATATCTCTGGATTACACAAAGCTTTAGCTCACAAGCTACCCATCTCCCAGTACAATCCCTCAATGTTGCTCATAGACTAAATAGACACAACATATGCCTTCTTTCATTCCTCCAAGCCTCCTATTTCCTTGCGTAGTCTTCGGTCCTTTGGCTACCACCTATGTGAATTCACCTCTCGCACAACTCACCAAACTCAAAAATAACTGTGCAATCCTCAAGGAAAGAATTCCTTTTGCATGTAAGAGATATCCTCAATGGAATATTCCTGCATCTTATAGTACATTATCCCATCCTTTGATCTCAACTGGGTCTCTGACTAAACTGACATGCATGAGTTATTTATGAGAGAATATCTAGTTATCTGAAGTACACTAGTTACATGCATGGATGCATTAACTAACTGAACTCACAATCAGTTCCATAAACTGTTGGAACTAATCTAATTGGACTTAACTCGGTTAACTAAGCTAACTAATTACAACTCAAAGTATGACTCATCCTGATGTCCTTAATTAAGGGATAACTTCCTCAATCAAATGGATAACTATTGCATGTCTTCACATAGACTTCATGTTTGATTTTTTCCAACTAATTAACTCAAGATGGATTAGTTAATTATTTTTCAAATAGCTGCTAAGATCAAATTTGAATTTTAATTCTCAATTTTAGTTTAGGGACTAACTAAAATTGGAATGTATCCAAAAATGCTATTTATAGCATTGTTATTTTTAGCACTTCTATATTTATCATTTCTTGTTGCTATTTTCAATAGAAAAAAAAAAGAGAAAAAATAATAAAGATCCCTAGGTGAAAGCCTTGAGGCACCTTGGGAAATCATGTAGGTTGAAAACCTCCTCTAAGGCATCTCATATGTCTCAAGTGAAAAAAAAAAAGAGGACAAGAAGAACAAGGAAAATTTTGATATCATGTCTGCTAACCTTTCTCTTATTTAGGAGAATTGTACACAATGGCATATTTCTTGGTTATAAGACAAAAACTACAATCTATCATCCATTCCTCCATCCACACACCTCATATCCATACTCTCCATTCATATGACTCTATCTCTCCACCATCCCATCATCAAGAAATCCAAATTTCACCTCCTCTCTATGATGTTAATGGAAGGACTTATATTGCTACATGAGGTCTTGCAATGCTACAGGAGGAGCTTATGAAGCTACAAAAGGGAGATCCAAGGAGGAAAATAACCCAAAATTCCATTATGACTATGATAAATAATAAATAGGGTCCTATTACTTTTCCATCATCCATCCATCACCCATCCACTCCATTTCACTAATTTTTTTCTCAAATTCTCCACTTTGTCCTACCTAAAAAAAACCACAAAAATCTACTATTATATATTTCTACAATGTCAACACTACTCCTTCATGAATCTAACCCTATCATAATGGCCTTTCATCATCCCTGTCATATCCCTCATTGTTATACGAGAATAGTGTCCACGCCGATGCTGCTATTCCCACTAACATGGGTGGCTATCTTAGAAAGAAACAATCAAAGTCTACTATTGATTCCTTTTATGAAAATAGATGAGAGGAGAACCAAGAGGTCCAACCTGAGTCTTGCGCTCAATTCCCTCTCCTTCTTGATAGATTTTTGCTACTCACTCTTTGTCTGCTCAGCTTCAAAAGGACTTGTAGAATCGCAGAAACATACTACTATGCAAGAAACAAGGACCTAAGTTCATAAATAATGCAGGATCAGATGTACATTAACCATATACAAGCATATATAAGCAAGTACACCAGAATATGGACGGAAACAAGAATATCTTTATTCAGATAAAAAGTAGCAGGAGGATTACAACCATGAGCAGCTCTGACCCAGCATCATCCTCTATCTAAGAAGCCCTTCTTTCACCTCAAGCAAAGCAAAATCACCCAACACTATAAATGTAGATCAAAATTCCAGCCTTTGGATCTGTATGAAGAAGGATCCATATATAGATGATTACAGAGAGGTGAGTCATCTTTTGGGATCTTGATTATTGTCTTCTCTCTGATACTTCTTGTTTCCACTTGGAGAATGAAGATATCTTACTCATCCCTGGTCAAAAATGGAGTGGCAAGTGTCAGAGGAGAAGCTTCTGGAATATTCCATGATCTTCTACCTTGCATTTTGGTCCCTGAAATTTGTCCATTCCAAACCATCGCACCCTACGGAGGAGCAAAACAGTATGCATCACACCCTGTACATTGGGAAGGTGATATGCATCACACCCTCTGCATGGAGCTTTCAGTATGCTCCAGTTTTGACCATTTATGAGCAGTTTTCAGTGGAGAACTTTTGGGAGATGATGTAATCAGTTGACCTTGTTCCTTTAGGCAGTGAAGCAACCCTTTTAGGGACTTAAGAGCCCTAGGTTTATGGACATTTTTGATTGGGGTTGAAGTGCCCAAAAATGTCTATAACAGTTGCCCCCTAAAGCATGAGTTCATTAATCGTTTTTGATGTCGGGGGAAATGCTTTACTATGAGGATCTAAAGTTTTTGTGAGCTGGGAGGTGACTTGTAAAAAGATACAATACAATACATTATTTGACAACATTTTTTCATGATCTAGCTGAGGCGGGCATTCTCATGCTCAACTTTATAAACTCATTTTCATGTACATAGGATAAACGATCGTCTGTGTGACAGACAGATGATATGGACACATCATCCTTTGATTTGGATGATCATATGTTCAACAATGATGTACACTGGATGATTTTATATTCCTAAATATATCACAGTCCGGATGGATGAAACTAGATCCGGGGTGTTCAAACTTAGCAAATCTTCACTCGGAGTACAAGTCGATCCATGTGAAAAATGTTTTGGAGTCAAACATGGAAAGACATCGCCTGATTACCAACCAATGATGTAAGTTGTTAACAGCTGCAAGAGGAATCACCAATAATGATAATGACCCTCGAGGTACTACAGTACAATTTACATGGTGTGAAAAGGGACTTGGCGTCGAACACCACGCAAAATCTCTCGGTCGAAGGCCATTGATGTAAACCTATCATCGAAAGTGAGAAACTTACCATTAAGGCATGAAAGCTTCAAAGTACTGAAAGGGTTGTTCCTAAGTCAACTTCTTGGATAATGAGCTGATGTCGACAAGAAGTGACCTATTGCAGGAGGGCCTTAATGAATCCCACATCAACGACACAGAACGAAGCAAATTATTTTGGAGGTGAAAACAAACTGACGATATGGGGCTGAGGGTGGTGGTCATGAAGGAATGAAGCATGAATGTATTGGAGTGGGTGAGACTCAGGTGAATTGTCTGAATGACTTCTCTTAAACATATCAGTGACACTGATGATGGATTGGTAGCGTTAACCCCAGAGATGGATGGTGTGATGGAACAATGGTGAAGACCAGTGAACGGAACAATCCAACTCGGCATGGATGCGGAAGGAAAGTGTCATGTTCAAGAGCGACTTGCTACCAATAAAGTTTTTTCTTGTTTTCTTCCGAATTTTCCCCAGTCATTGCTGACCAGTACGTCTTTATTTTTGTCAAGCTTGAGGAGGATAACATATGCTTGTTCTATAATCCGCCCTTCGGGCGAACCTGTCGCTATATTTTAGCGAGCCTAGCGACACTGAAACTCATTCTCATCCTATTGGATGAGTTTGTCGCTATTAGTTTTAACGAGTTTAACGACAAAGATAACTAGGTCTCTTTCAATTTTAGAGAGTCTGAAAGAAACGAAAAGAAGACTCCGAAGATTCTTTTTCGTTGTATAATCCCTTAAGTCCGAAAAGGCATAAAATAATACAAAAGGGATGAATTTTCGATCCTTTTAACGAGCCGAACAAGACAAGCGCTCGATCTGTTTTTGTAATAATCCCTCAGGTCCAAAAAGATTAAAATCTAGAGGAGGGATAGCACTTCTGATGCCTTTTAATGAGCCGGAGAGGCCAATCTCTCGGAAATATTTTCATATTTTACGAGTCAGGTGAAAAGAGCTTAAATAAGACTCGTTTTCGATGAACGAGTGATAGTTTCAGGTAGAAGCTGATTCCAGGTAAGATTTGGAATTTTCCAATCACGATAGTGTTACAAGGATGGCTAGCAGAATCACTCTTCGCAGACGTTCCTCGAAGGGGTAAACAATCATATGGGGGTGAATGATCGGCTAAAAACAGAGTGGAGGTGATGGCGAGAACACAACCAAGGCTCAAAAGTTGGCGATAAGGCATTCACAATGGTTATTTACCCGTTCATTTTTTAATGAGGTTAAACGCAGGGAGAAACACTTGCTCATGACTTGTGTTTATTTTTTAACGAGCTTGAACTATGCGCTAAACTTCTCATGGAGAGTTTATTTTTTAACGATCTTGAACTCTGCGACAACATTTCTCGCCAGTCGTATGATAAAAATGTCTCATTCGAGATGTTATTTTGAAGTGGCTTACATCTCTAAAGCTTTGTCACGGATCCTTTCTTTATGCAAGTTAGGAAACGACTAGCCTTACAGGTTTAAAGGGCTAGAGGTCCTACAAATTTAAAAAATATATAGCTACTCTTCACTTGCATGTGGAAAGGTTTGCATGCACCCAAGTATAGCAAAACATTTCCAAGCTACCAAGAAAGTTCTATAAGTGTAGCAAATAAAATTCTTTCTTGGAAATGTCTATCGAAACAGACAAAGGGGAGCAGAGTCACTCGGCATAACCTTAACGAAAGTATCTTATTCCAGTCTATTCCCATTTTCCTATGAGGACGGGTTCACCAAATTAGTCATATATCCTTCGTCGAAATCAACCCTATACCCAAGGTTTTCTTGCCGAAGCAGACCAGGGTGCATGCCCCCTGGGTTTCAGTCACATCTTCCTGAATCACTCGCGCTCATCAGGTAGAAAGACTAGAGATCGATGAGACATTTCTTGCATGAAAATACCATTCAGGGATGGCATTTGACTACTTGCAATGTGTGAACCAGGGAATGACATTTGGTCTACGAGCTTGACCATTTTGCCTTCGTACGGAAAACACATTACTCTAAAGAGTGAGGAGACGATGGCTCCCATGCAATAAATATAGTCACGTCCAAGGAGTAGATTGTAATCTAAAGGTCCTTGAACTACCATAACATTCATGTGAACAGTTTACCTTCTCAAAGTAATGGGCACATTTGGAAGGATCCCTAAAGGTCGTCTAGTTCCTTTGTCGAAACTTGTTAGATTTCTCATTTCAGGCAAAAGCAATGGCGAACCAAGCACTTTCCAAAAAATTGAGGAAAGGATACTCACAGAAGCCCCTTCATCCATCATGGTACCAACCATGACCATTATGTAAGCTTGTACAATAATTCTAAATGGTACACCGGCTGGTAAAGGGGGTCTACCTAGTAGATTCCAGGCGAAGGAAACCACTAGGTTGCTTGGTGGTGGGACTGAATAGATGGTCGGGTAGGACTCTAATGAACTTCCTTCCTGCGGTAAAGGAATGGGAGTACTGCCCCCAAGGTCATCAGAGTCGGTGTTGATGAAAAGAATTTGAACAGTGTCGTTCTCTTTCTCTTCAGTGACGGTATCATTCGAAGATGAATACTCTGAAGGCAATATCGGGTCAACTACTGTATCGACCCTTTGACTTTTGTCTGGTATGGATTCCGAAGGTTCATTTTCAACGATAGGTGCTTCGGCTGACCACAAGGATGGGCCATCCGGATTTTCAATTGGTGGAGGACTTGGAAAGAGTTTTTGATATCCAGGAGGGAGTCGTAACAGTGAAACTGGACGATTATCTAAAACTCTTTTAGCCTCTTCAAGGAAGGGATAGCGGTGGACGACGTGATTGCCTCCACACAACTTACAAGGAAGCTTAGGATTCCTTTTCTGTCCATGTGCTTCACTTTCACTGGTTGACGGTGAGCATTCAACATGATTGCCAGAGGTTGATGCTACTGGATGGTGCAAATGAGGAGACCAGTCTCTTAATATCCGAGGGATGCAGGGAAAATCTCAATGATAGTGGTCTCCATTGCAAATGACGCAAGGAGATTTAGGTTTTGATTGTTCGGTGTGTGGATTTTTGCTAGACGATACTTGGTTGTTCCCTTTCGATTTTGGTTCCTTTTTCTTCTTTTCCTTTTTCTCTTTCTGCTTCTTCTTCTTCTCAGTTACTTGACTTTTAGGTTTATCGGATTTGTCAAGCGAAGAGGAAGGAGGGGAAGAAGAATCAGATGAAGTAGAAGGTTGGGAGGCAACTCTAGTGTCGTCTAGTTGCTGGTTAGACTATTCAGGAATTGTGGGATTCTGAACGATAGAGGTAGAGAAGAGCTAGAATGGCAAACCAATTATCAACCCTAGAATTGACAAAGTGGCCATATGGGGTGGACCAACATCTCCCCAAGATAGGAAGGGACTAGGATTTCCTTCACGGGGAAATCCTTGGTTGGTAGACTCCATTTTCTCAACCTGAAGATCAACAAGGGAATTTGTGATGCTATTCCGATTTAAAATAAATTTTTAGATGCTTGGACACAACTTGTTTTTTCAATTTTAAAGAGTCGAGAAAAAACAAAAGATGACTCTAGTCGCCCTCAATTTTTACTGAGCTTGAAGTGTCAAGCGCTCAGAGGACCTTTTCCTTTAAGGAGTCTGAAAAGGAGCAAAATGGACTTCTCTAGAGATCTAGGCAGAGATGATTACCAAACCAATCATAAAACTACAAAATACTTTTTACGGTATGACAATTAGTCTTCCTGAATGCTGTGTTCGGTGCATTACGATTGATAGGCCAGCAGACATGACGTCCTAAGGATAAAGGATGCAACCTATAGTGGTCTCCCAATATATACGCGACGGTACGTGGGAGCACAAGTCCATACTAGCACTTCTCGTCTCAAAGTGGAGGAATCACCCAACCAGCACTGAAAGAAACAATTACCAGGCTTTATGACACAGGAATACATCTGTAGCCTAGACCTCTAGATGTTGTGTTAAGTTCCAAAGCGTTGTTAGATTCATTGAGATTTATTTTAAGTTGATATTGCTTAGTCGTTTTCCTTTCAGGTTCACCACGTGATGTATGTAAAATTCCTAAATGCAGTCTAAGATGATAAATAGACGTTTTATCTTCTTTCAGCAATGAAAAGCCTAGCTGCTAAGGGGAAGAAAGCCAAGCATCTTTTCTTCACAGAGCATAGAGCACACGCTAATATGCACAGTCTTAAATCAAGCCAAGCATTCAAGATGCAAATCCACATGAGATATCGATTTTCAGCTCTCTTAATGTTTAAATGACACTAAGAAAACTACATGCAAAGCTGAATTACTTTTAAAGCGACTGTACTTAACAAAATTATTTTTCAAAACGAAGTGAAAACAAGAGAGACACTTTGCGATTTTGAAATGGAAATTGCTTTTTACACTTTAAAACTTAGTAAATCAAATCTTATGCAATAGTAACCATATAATCAACTATATAAAACAATGGGATTTCTTTCTAAAACTGAAAACGACAGCTACGACACTTCAGATCTAGAGATGACAGTTCGACCATGTTACTTTTTGCAAAAGAGAACTAAAACGACGCACAATACATAAAAAAATGTTTATAATTATTTTCACTAAGGAGGCGGAATAATGCAAGAGAAGGGGGTATTCATAGAAGAACACTGATTACAGATAGCAAAATCTCTTGAATAAGACGGAAAACAGTGAGAAAAATCCACAGTCGGAGGGCAAAATCAATCCTCCCTGACCATCGCACCTGTTACACAGTGAACTCTGTATGCAGCGCAGTTACTCCATTCAGGGAGTGCGATGCATACAGGCTGCCTTGAAGGTAGGGTGCGATGGTTACAGTGTGAGACTTTGAATGAGACTTCACTCACAATTCGCAGTTTAGTTCAGGTGTTTAAGCTGAATAGGTATAGATCAATGTATGTAAACACACAGGGGTGATTTAAGAGGTTACTAAAGCCACCACTTAGGGAAATTAGATTGCTTGCAGATCTATTGTTTAATTTATAAACAAAAACCCAGAGATTAACTGAAGCAACATTGATCTACTTTTCATTTGTATGACAAATGCAGTTCGAAGGCTAGCTGGCTTGACTTCAGGCTCCGTTTGTATGTTTATAAAATAAACAAGGATAGATAAGCTAATAAGTAATATAGTCGCTCCCCAGCGGAGTCGCCATTTTTTTATACGAGAATAGTGTCCACACAGATGCTACTATTCCCACTAAGATGGGTGGCTATCTTAGAAACAAACAATCAAAGTCTACTATTGATTCCTTTTATGAAAATAGATGAGAGGAGAACCAAGAGGGCCAGCCTAAGTCTTGCACTCGATTCTCTCTCCTTCTTGATAGAGTTTTGTTGCTCACTCTTTGTGTGCTCAGGTTCAAAAGGACCTCTAGAATCACAGAAACATACTACTATGCAAGAAACAAGGATCTAAATTCATAAATAATGTAGGATCAGATGTACATTAACCATATACACACATATATAAGCAAGTACACCAGAATATGGAAGGAAACAAGAATAGATTTATTCAAATAAAATGTAGCAGGAGGATTACAACCATGAGAAACTTTGCCCCGGCATCATCCTCTAGCTAAGAAGCCCTTCTTTCACCTCAAGTAAAGCAAAATCACCCATCACTGTGAATGTACACTAGAATACCAACAACACTTCTCTATAAGTTACAAAATTCCAACCTCTGGATCTCTGTGAAGAAGGATCCATATATAGATGATTACAGAGAGGTGAGTTATCTTTTGGGATCTTGATTAGTGTCTTCTCTCTGATAGTTCCTTCTTCCACTTGGAGAATGAAGATCTCTTACTCATCCCTGGTCGAAAATGGAGTGGCAAGTGTCAGAGGGGAAGCTTCTAGAAGATTGCATGATCTTTCACCTCGCATTTTGGTCCCTGCCATTTGTCCATTCCTGACCATTGCACCCTACAGAGGAGAAAAATAGTATGCATCGTACCCTGTACATTGGGAAGGTGATATGCATCGCACCCTTTGCATGGAGCTTTCAGTATGGTCTAGTTTTGAGCATTTATGAGTTGTTTTCAGTGGATAACTTTTGGGAGATGATGTAATCAGTTGACCTTGTTCCTTTAGGCAGTGAAGCAACCCTTTTAGGGTCTTAAGAGCCCTTAGTTTATGGACATTTTTTATTGGGGTTGAAGTGCCCAAAAATGTCTATAACACTCATGCATATTGAAGACCTCAAGGGGAGATAAAAAGATTTCTACATGAGCAAACTCCTCCTGTAATAGCCTATGCAGCCACAACAAAAATCATTGATGTTATTTCTTTTCCACCACCAGAAGGTATGATGGAGCCTTTTATACAACTATGAGGAGACACGTCATCATCAGGGAGGCTTTCCACCAACAAAAATAGCTTGGACACTAGAGGAGGCACCTACACACACACAACAAAAGAAACAATCAAGGTATCATCAAGAATGAAGATATGTATAGGAAATAAGTCAGAGTCAACTCCCTTGATCATAATGATATATGGTCTAGATCCTACATGAAAACCTATGCAGTAGTTTGATGCCCAAGTAGGCTCATGTATGGAAACCCTACTCTCCTCCATATGCATAAGATTACTAAAACATGTGCTATGGGGTAAAATGTATGGTTTATGGAGAATGAAAACTACCCTCAAAGGCCTTCTCGGGACCTTTGACAGACTGTGAGATTATCTATAGAAGCTACCAAGTTATACACATGTTCATCTATCAAATATTAGTTAACAAAGTATGCAAATAGGATCACCTCAAGTCTCCTTCTAGATTTTTTTGGAGATCTCAATGCAGCCAAGGAGAACCCCTTCAAAGCTGGATCCAAGACAATTCTTGCACAAAGGAAAGGCAAACACAATCAAAAAACACAATCTTTAAAACTAATATAAGAATGCACAATGAACATATATTTGTATATAGCTTACTAGTCATCTCAACAAGTATCGAAATGAACAACTCAGTGAATAATGTTACCGACACTATGGAGTAGGGAACACAACTGCAGTTCTATATTAATAGTGGAAGAGTCACTACAACCATTCGTTGAATCAGTCTTCCCTTGCCCCTTCTTCTTCTCTCTCTCTCTCTCTCTCTCTTTCATCTCACTTCTTCAAGTGTATGACAGTTCACAATAGTTTAGTGGGCTATCCTTTCAAATTCTCTGAACCCTTTCAGAATGGCCCTCTTACTGCTTATATAGCAATCGAGTTAGGGCTACCAAGCTCTTCATGGAGTTCATTAGGGAAAAAGCAATGAACCTGCCTCTTTTTACAGTTCTTTCCCATTTTCCCTCTTTCAAATTGGAATTTCCCCCAAATAGTTTGATTTTTGGGAATTTCCTTGCTTTTCTTGAGCAAATTCAGGGATAAATATCTAGATATTTGTGAGCAGATTCATTGGCTTGACCCACTGAACATCTCTTAGTTTCACTAACGTTGCCCCTAGTCTAACAACTTGATTTAGCAGGGTCACTAACGCTCCCTTAGGCTTGGTAACAAGATTTATAAAGTAGGTTAGTAGTGCACAACTAGCGTTCTTGTGGATTCAAGGCCTGCAATTGTGGTTTTTGCTTCAGTCATGTTGTCTGTCACCTCTGAGTTGATGAGGAATTCATTTTGTTGTATAATAGATGCCCCCTAAAGTATGAGATCAGAGGTAGAGACAATGGCCGAAATGCTTTACTAAAACTGTAATTTTTCCTATAATAATTTTTATAGATAGAGAAGCTTCAGGCAGTAAGGGAAACCTAATACAACACATATATATAAAACTGCTAAAATCATATCCTGAGTTAGGCATTCCCATGCTCAATAGATATGTCAAAGTAATCTTCTTCGAAGAGATACAACAAGGTTGGCTGCCGATAAGCACAATGTAGATCCAGTGTCATAATAGAATCATCTTGAAACAACTATCTCTAAAAAACAATATCCGTAGCTTGGGAGAGGAAACAAGGCTGAATGGTGCAAGTCTCTACATAAGGTCTTGATTTTCACTTCACCAAACGGCATAGATCGATACATGTGAAAAATATATGTTGATGTCGAACATGCATGAAATCATATGATTACAAGTCAATAATGGAGACCATAAACGGATGCAAGGAAGGCCACCACTAATGGTGATGGTCTCCAATATGCATAGTAAAAACTAGCAAGTGTGAAATATTTCTTTGTCGTCGAACACCTGTAGAAACGTTTAACTAGGAGCTAATAATGAGAACCCCTGATTAAACACAACGTAACCTGCCACTAATTTCTACAAGTACCAAGGCACTGAATGTGTTTCTAGGTTATCTTCCAAGATAGAGTGTTGAAGTTGATAAGAAGAAACCTGTCAAAAGGTAGTCAATCATGTGTCATACATCAATCAACAGGAAATGGGACAAGAATGATTTTGTTTTTGAGGAATCTTTTGAGTATTTGGGTCTAAACAATGGAGGGCATGATGAAAGGATATGTTTGATTGGTTGATGGAGGAAATAAATGGGTAACCCTTGAAAAATAGAAGGCATGACAACAGTTTTAACTAGAAAACACTAGACTCATGAACAATACAGAGTGTTAGGATATAGAGACGCAATTACATCAGGGTATATAGGCTAAAACTCATAGAATAGTAGGGTTCATATTGAGAGGCCATCGAAAGGAAGGTTTATCTCAGGGAGTGTCATGTTCAAGGGAACGATTGGTGCCAAGCCATGATTTCTAATATGGAATACAATTGTATTGTCCACTTTCCCATATAATTAATTTTATGAGTCCATATGGGTAAACTCATCGGTCTTTCCATGTTTAAAGAATCTGAAAAGGACCACAAAAAGAGCAACTATTTGCCCTATCTGACTAGTTTAATGAGTCCACATAGGAAAACTTGTCAATTTTTTCATGTTTTAAGAGTTAGAAAAGTATCATAAAAAGAACAACTCTATATCTTGTCTATGTAATTTAAAGAGCCCAGACTAGACAACTCAGTGGTCTTTTAATATTTAGAGAGTATGAAAAGATCATAAAGAGAGACTCCATTGTGGTCCCTTGTTATAGACATTTTTGGGCACTTTAACCCCAATCATAAATGTCCATAAACTGAGAGCTCCTAAGTCCCTAAAAGTGTTGCTTCACTCCCTAAAGGAACAAAGTCAGCTGATTACCTAATCTCCTAGAAGTTCTCCACTGAAAACTGCTCATAAATGGTCAAAACTGGACCATATTGAAAGCTCAGTGTAGAGGGTACGATGCATATCACCTTCTCAGTGTACAAGGTGTGATGCATACTGAATTGCTCCTCTATAGGGTGCGATGGTCGGGAATGGACAAATGGTAGGGACAAAAATGCGAGGTGGAAGATCATGGAATGTTCCAGAATCTTCCCCTCTGACACTTGCCTTTCTATTGTCGACCAGGGATGAGTAAGAGATCATCATTCTCCAAGTGGAAGCAGGAACTATCAGAGAGAAGACACTAATCAAGATCCCAGAAGATGACTCACCTCTCTGTAATCATCTATATATGGATCCCTCACCACATAGATCCAGAGGCTTGAATTTTGTATCTTATAGAGAAGTGTTGTTGGTTTTCTGGTTTACATTCATAGTGTTGGGTGATCTAAGCTTTGCTTGAGGTGAAGAAGGGCTTCCTAGCTGGAGGATGATGTTAGGTCAGAACATATGGTTGTAATCCTCTTGCTACTTTTCATCTTAATAAAGCTATTCTAGTTTTCTTCAATATTCTTATGTACTTGTTTATATATGCATTTATATGGTTAACACACATCTGGTCCTGTGTTATTTATGAATATAGATCTTTGTTTCTTTGATAGTAGTATGTTGCTGTGATTCCACAGGTTCTCTTTGAGGCTGGGAAGATGAAGAAGAAGCGATGAAGCTCTATTAAGAAGGAAAGGAAATAAAGCACAAGACTAAGGTTGGTCTTCTTCATTCTCCTATTGTCTATTTTCATAAAAGAAAATGAAAGTAGACTTTACTTGTTTGTTTCTAAGATAGCCACCCATCTTAGTGGGAATAACAGCATCCGAGTAGACATTATTCCCAGTAGCATCCCCTTGTCATAGTTGTTAATCGGGTGCAACAAAAGGTTAATAGTGTACCCAGATCGGTTAGTTTTCCCTTAGTTAATCTATTGAACCTAAATAGAGAGAAACCTAATTTCAATAGATGTCGACCTAATTTTGTTATGAATACAAGGCGATGGACTAAACTCATTTTTGTCATGAATTTTTAATGAGTCACACGATGACAAACTCAATACCTTCATCAAAAACTTTTAATGAATCAAATGAAGAAAACTCGGGGTATCTTTTTCAATTTAGTGAGCGAGAAAAAGAGGGAAAATAATAGCTCATCCCTTCTTCATAGTTTTACGAGCTCGAAGGATGGGAAAAACTCAGGGATTTTTTTATTTAAGAGTGAGAAACGGTCCCAAAAAAGAAATTACTCTTGCTACGAATGAGAAAAAGTACCTAAAAGAATGCTTGGGTCATCTTCATCAATTTTAATGAGCAGAAAGACTAGGCTCATGATTTTTTCAGTTTAAAGAGCGAGAAAATAACACCTAAAATGAATGCCCCCTTGGTCTTCTTCAGTTTATTGAGTTGGAAAAAGATCAAAAAAAAGTTTCTCAAAGCATCATTGTATAGTTTTAACGAGTGCCATGATAAAAACTCGGAGATGTTTATATTTTTTAAAGAGGAATAAACTATCTCTGAAAGTTCTCTAACCATCGTCGATAGATTTAATGAGCTCAATGATGAAAACTCAGAGATTTTTATATTTTTTAAAGAGCTATAAAATATCTCTAAAAGTTCTCGAACCATCATCGCATAGATTTAACGAGCTCAACGATGAAAACTCGAACATGTTTATATTTTTTAAAGAGTAATAAAATATCACGAAAGGTGCTCTAATCAACTTTGTAGTAGTTTAACGAGCCCAAAGAAGGAGACTCAAGGTTTTTTGGATTAATAAGCAAGAAAAATACCATAAAAGGAAGGCTCGATCTTCTTCACGGTGGTTTGACAAGCTTGAAGAAGGAGACTCGAAGATTTTTTGAATTAAGGAGAAAGAAAAATACCATAAAAAGAATGCTCGATCTTCCTTGATCTCATGCTTGACAATAGAAGGCTCTATGCCATGCATTTCCTCATAAGACCAAGGAAAAACATCACGGAAGTCCCTAAATGGGTAGGTGAAGCTCACACTTTCCTCAGTATTGCGATAGGCTCCAATCTGTATGTCTTCCATGATGCTTGTCATAACAAAAATATCAATGAGAAATATTTTTGAAATATTTCCCATGTTTCCTTCTGCCTCCAAAGTTTGGAGGATTGTGTAGGGTGAGGAAACAATTTTTGGTGTGTCATGGGACAGGACTTGAAGAGGCATCATGTCCAAATCATATATCAAAACAAGATGGTCTCAGTCCTCCCAAGGTCGCTCTTCTAACCTCATGATCTCTCTAATAGCTTTGTCCATATGTAGGACTTGATTGAGTGGATCAAAAGAAGGAGTGGTTATGGGAGGGGCAATGGTACCATTGGTTGAAACCAAAGTGACCAGAGATTTGGATGCAAATTGAATGGCTTGGTAGGCCGATTTAGTTGGTGATAGAAACATTGTTTCTCCGTATGTGTCAATGTCTAAAGGAGCCAGTAAGATCCACAGATCGGTTTGCTCATGAGGAATAGATGAAAGCATATTGACCATCTGTGAAACCTTCAATGGCTAAAGAGGAAAACAACCCATGAGGGAAGAAGCCTTCAGTAGACTGGTACCTAAACTGACATAAGAGTCAATTCCACCTACTACTAGTGGTACGGAGCCACTTGGTAATGGTGAATAATCAGGCGTGTAGAAATACAATTGATCTATTGTAACTACCTTTCCATCCAATGGGAATTGGATGATGTGAAATACAATAGATATGACGGTCTTCATGGCATATGTCCAATTGCAACCCAGCAAGAGATTATAGTCGATTTTTTTGTCTACAACCTCTACGTCCACCGTTATGGTTTTCCCACGCAAAGTGATGGGAAAACTAGCTAGGTATCCTTTTGGGATAAAGGTGTGGTCATCGAAAACTTTAAGGGTGTTCAACGGTGGGGATAGGGTTAGGGAACCCAGGGTGAGCCAACATGACGCACGTAGAAGCACCTTCATCGATGACAGTTCTATGTATACCTTTACCTTTCGAAGTGATATGAACCAGGAATGCATGATGGTGAGAAAGGGGAGGTTTACACTTGTCCATGTAGAAAATAGAAAGCATGGAATCCATTGGGTCAATACCTCCAATAGCTGAAAGCAAAGCTTTTTGTTGCATTGGGCATGTTTGTAATACTTTGAGTGTTGACATAGCCGATGGCGCTTGCGCCAAATCCTCTACGATGTTGTAGTGTTGGGCGGCACATGCATATGTATTGTGTGTTGTGTGCCAAAGTTCCCCTTTTAGGGGTTGAATTACAAGGTCATCAACTAGCTTTTCGATATGCAAATTGTTAGGCGGCAGTGGGTTTTGACCTGAGGATGGTTCTGCTATCGGAGTGACAGGAGCTCTGTAAGATTTGGCTCTTGTGCCGAGTTTTATCGTTTCAAATGTGTAAATGGTATAAGATCCTTCACCAGTCAAAGGATTTTGCGAACCATCATTGCCCCCTTGTGAGGGTTGTGGGTGGTTTGCAATAAGATTTTTCTGCTGTTGATTGGGAAAAGGATTTCTAAGGACAACGGGGGCCTTACCAGAATTCGTCTTCGCAAGGTATTCTTTGCATTCCTGAAGCCACAGACATCACCAAGTGATGTGGTCCTCAGCACAAAGTTTTCATGGATATCTGGTGGTTTTATCCTTTTCCTCATTAGTAGGCGTAGCAACCTTCTGTTTTGGGTTAGGCTGCTTGGGTGACTGCTCTTCGGAAGGAGCAGCCTTTTTCTTTTTCTTCTTGTTCTTGCCACTAGATTTTTGTGTAAACTACGCTAATTTTATTGCAGTGGCAGGAAGAGCAGTTGTATTGGTAGATGGGTCCACTACCAGCTTGGCAATGGAACTAATGAGTTGTTTTACAACAACCCCATAGGTTGTGCTAACAATCCCGTCGACGTGCACTCTGGGGTTATGAGTGGTGGAAGCATTGGGGTTACTAGGAGCATTGGGGTTTATGTCATAAAGAGTGCCAGACTGTGAATATATCAAATATATGTGTTGGGCACCAAGTATTGTTACCGTGAATAATGTCCACTCGGATGCTTCTATTCCGATTGAGACTGGTAGCTATCTTAGAAACAAACAAGTAAAGTCTACTTTTGTTTTCCTTTATGAAAATAGACAAGAGGGGGACCAAGGAGACTAACCTTAGTCTTGCACTTGATTTCCTCTCCTTCCTGATAGAGCTTCATTGCTTCTTCTTCGTCTGCCCAGCTTCAAAGAGCACCTGTGGAATCACAACAACATACTACTATCAAAGAACAGAGATCTATATTCATAAATAACATAGGACCAGATGTGTGTTAACCATACAAATGCATATATGAATGACTACACAAGAATATGGAGGAAAACTAGAATAGCTTTATTAAGATGAAAAGTAACAAGAGGATTACAACCATATGTTCTAACCCAGCATCATCCTCTAGCTAGAGAGCCCTTCTTCACCTCAAGCAAATCTTAGATCACCCAATACTATGAATGTACACCAGAAAACCAACAACACTTCTCTATAAGATAAAAATTCTTGCCTCTGGGTCTCTGTGATGAGGGATCCATATATAGATGATTATAGGGAGGTGACTCATCTTCTGGGATCTTGATTAGTGTCCTCTCTCTGATAGTTTTTTCTTCCACTTGGAGAATGATGATCTCTTACTCATCCCTGGTCGAAAACAAAGAGGCAAGTGTCAGAGGGGAAGTTTATGGAAGATTTCATGATCTTCCACCTCGCATTTTGTCCCTGACATTTGATCATTCCCAACCATTGCACCCTACAGAGGACCCATTCAGTATGCATCGTACCCTATACATTGGGAAGGTGATATGCATCACACCCTCTGCACTGGGGTTTCAATATGGTCCGGTTTGACCATTTATGAGCAGTTTTCAGTGGAGAACTTCTGGGAGATGATGTAATCAACTAACCTTGTTCCTTTAGGCAGTGAAGCAACACTTTGAGGGACTTAGGAGCCCTCAGTTTATGGACATTTATGATTGGGATTGAAGTGCCCAAAAATGTCTATAACAGTTGCCCC